>ML809710.1:79713-110397 GCA_009831015.1 Picea engelmannii | reverse complement strand
TAACAAATGAGTTCTAGTTCCCTCTATTTATACTAGTCTATCTCACTTGACAGGGACGAATTCTCTTTCTGGAGGCTAATAATTGAATATTAAATATTCTCTTGAGTCGACTTGTCTCCTAGTGTTATTATCCAACGTTTTAGGGTTTCTCTTGCTTCCCAAAATATTCTAGTTTTGTCAGAGGTTACACATGGAGGTTAATACCTCCTGCAGCTACCATAATATCAGCATAAACCTCCCTTTACAATAAATCCAATGCACAAAGACAAGATGCATATACAAATGAATATCCTTTATTATAAATAGGAAATAAAGTGAGAATGATGTAACCTACCATTAAGACTACCTAACCATAACTAATATACTAATAATTAATGAGGATTGATGCCTTAACAACGGCATGCCAGCAATGGAAGCATTATATTATGGGAAAGGAAACAATCCTCCACATTAATCACAAACCTTTAATATCCATGTAGACATAAGGAAAGTTACTAAAGGAACACCATCAGAAGTGGTCTATGTACCTACAACAATTCCACATGAACATTAAGTACAAGAAGGGAAACAAAAACCAAGTTGTGGAGTTCCTTAATCTGGACCAAAGAAAATATCCTTCCTATTTTTCATAAGGAAGGGAACAAATAAAATAAGAGAATACTTAATGGAAGGAATGAAATCCTGAAGAATGCCTTATCCTTCATGGACGTATGTATGCTAGGGAAGGAGAATATAAGGAAGGTCATAGAGAACATAAAATTTCATTATTTTAGTGGGAAATACATAGTTAAGGAGGTGTGTTACCCAACCTAAACATATATAATGGGTAACTAATCATAGATAATGAGGGGAAGACTACAACATATTAGGAAACAACTTCAGAAATGAAGGAAAACACCTTAGTTAAGGATACGAATTAAAAGCAACCATTGATTGTGGAACTAACCACAATGCTTAAATCTTATGGATGTGAGACTTTTAGTTATTCCTAATTGTATGATTGTGCCCTGACTTTTCTCCTACCTATCATACATTGGGTGTAGTTAAACAAGTTTTAGAATTCCAACTCTAGGATTCACTTTTATGCCATTTGGGTCATCTCTATGGTCCTTCAAGTGAGCATGAGAAGATGATTTGGGAGGCACATTACAATCCAATGGCAAGGAACCTTCTTGTGGAAAATATATCAACAGTGTTATAGAAGTACTTCTATTGGTAGAATCTCTGATAGGACATCAGATGTATATCAGATCATGCATTATTTGTGCCATCGACAAATTTGTCATCAAGAAGCAAGGATTATACACTCCATTTCCTACCCTGAACATACCCTAGGAGTCAATATATATGGATTACATGTCAGACTTTCCCTCAACCAAGCATAGTAAATACCATGTTTTTGTGGTTGTGGATTAGTTCTCTAATATGGGCATTTTCGCACCTTGCAAGAAGAGTATCATAGCGGAAGCCATTGCTAACTTAGCTCTTCTTCAAGAATGTTTAGGTTCATTTTGGGCTTCCATATATCATTATTTTAGATAGGGATTGTATGTTACTGAGTACATTTTTGTCTAGCCTATGGTCAATTATGGACACCAAAATGACTGAGTTTACTACCTTCCACCCCCAAATAAATGAATAGACATAGATAGTCAAAAGGATGATTGTGAATATACTAAGAATGTACAACTCTAATCATCCATGTAGATGGGATGAGAGTGTTCATTATGTTCAACATAGCTACAACAGAGTCCTTTACAACTCTATTTTCCACAATCATTTTCAAGTGTGCTTGGGGCTCCAACCTGTTAGCAATCAAAATGTAATGGTACTTGAGAGCGTTTTCATCTCTCTCTATTTGACTTATCATTTTTTTCAGTCTTTTGGCCAGTGTCTTAACCTCCACATTCCTCGTCAAGCTCTCGTTGATTACTTTCGCCCAGAAATCCTTTGGCTTCTTCCTCTTGATCTGCAAATAAATGGTTAGAAATCCTTATTGAACTCTGCCAAATCTTTATAACAAGTTTGTTAAAAAGACACTTTTTAACCAAATGTTTTTATAAGTATATATATATATATGGTTTTTCTAAACTATTTATAGTTTATGAATTATGTTATATATATATATATATATATATATATATGTCCTATCAAGTATGTGATGTGTGCACTTAAGTGTCTTACTATCAAATTATCATAAACCATGTTACATATGCCCAAAAACCAAATCTATTGTAGTATTCTAAGTCTAAGAGTTAAGCCACAAGTCATAAATCCGAGTTACAAATTAGATCACATGTCAACGCTCCAAGCCAAGCGCAAACACCAAGTTCTACTCTCTCATCGAATGATCTATTAAGTAGTCAACCCATGCACTAAGTATGTTGTCATATGTGAAGACCGCCACTGAATACTCAACACTATGACAGCATTATTTTTAGGGTTTCCAGATGACAGAATAATGGTTTTATTTACGTTATGTAACAGGTTGAAGGCACCGATTCACCAAATTGCTTCCACTGAGCATTAATTTTGGTTCTATATTAATGCACCGCCAGAGCTAGCTCTCTTGCAGGTGCTACCAAAGTCCACCATAGCAAATAATTCAATGTACCAAAGTATTTGGGCTCCAGTTTAGATTTGTGCACACATTATGAAAAACATATTTGCAGTTGTGATGTAATACTAAGGGGCTTGGTTCGTTCTTCGATAGCTTGTGCAAGTATTTACGCTTCAGCAAATTCAAGCAAGACTAATATTCCCTCTGTCTTTTTTATCTTGGCTCGTGAGTAAAGATGCATGACTTCTTCCACAAGAAAACAGAGTGTTCTTGATTCCTAAGTTATGCGTGCAGATAACAACGCTCTTGCAAATGATGTGAGCCCTATCTTGAAAATTTTGGGTATTTCATTAATGTATGCATTAACAAGTTCTTGGCAATGCTCGTGATAATCAATACCAGGCTCTTAGATGGCAGAGTATGGTAGCAAAGACAGGGATGCAACATTGTGCAGCATCGTCCCAGTGGTTAAATGAAAAATTGCTCTTTCTCGATATGCACATGTATTCATATGTAACTTTGACTTTGATTGGCTTCTATTTTACTACATGTGCAATCTCTTTGTACTGTGACTGTTTTTTCTTGGCTATGGAGATTGCAGAGGATTCTTCATCATCGATGAAAGAAGATGAAATGAATTCTTCTGGAAGACTGAGTTCAAGTAAAAGGGAAGGTTGGAAATTGTCAATGGGCAAGCCTCTATGAAGAACAGTTGCGACTGCACAAATAAATATATTAAGGGTTTCTTCGATGCATAGAGGAAGCACAAAGTTTTCAGTGATGAATCAGTCATTTAACCCAAATTATAAGATGTGTAGGGACAGTGGCATTGCCATAAGTTCAAGAGATAAGATTGTTTTGTATCACGGGGAATGTATACTCATATCTTTGTATGGGATATGAACACAGCACAGGCAATCAATGCAATGCAAAACCATCATGAACATTTGGGTGCTACGAAATCAGTGGTGTGCTACAGAATTTTCGGGCGTTACAAAAGAGCAGTTACAGGTGGCATATGAGGGCAGAATTTTTCCTACCAATTAGGCAACAAGTGGTAGAGTATCCCTGCCTTTTAGGCATCAGTTAAGCATCCCTCAACAGTTCGAGGATAAGATCATAACACCGTTGGCAGCCTTATCCTCATTTCGAGAATGAAAGTGACAGATGTTTTCAGATTCAAAACCAATTAGAAATTTCAACTTCATTTGCTCGAGATTTTAGGCAATTGTTGCTAGTTTTTATGCCATATATTTTTATTTTAGTATGAGGATTAGATTGGTATCCCGAGAAAATAGAAGCAGTTTTTTCAAGGAATGATCTATATATCTAATGATTTGTAAAGGAAATGGAGGTGAAGCACGAGAGTAGTGCTCTTTTTGGATGTAGCTTTCATTTTCAGTTTAATAAAACAGTGCAGAGGCATGGTTTTTCTAGATCAGAGATTCTTGTGATGTTGTTTACAGAGTTTGTCTATTGCTTAGTTTCAATACCATTTAATATGATCTTATTATCATTTCTTCTCGATTTTTAACTGTTTTTGGAATGGAATTCATCTTTTTTGTTAGATGCTCTATTGCAGGATTGGTTATAGATTATTTCTTGCAGAGAACTGAAGGCCCAGAACTCATCCTTTGTTAGATACTCTATCCCAACAATCTCTTTCCACTGATTTATACAAGGAACTCACTCTTTGCTAAGTGCTCTTTGTATTTTGATATGTTTTCTCTCTATTCTGTTGTCATACACTTATGAATCCTTCTCTCTGTAGACAGTTTCTACCTTGCCTCTGTTCCACTGATTTCCATTGTCGAACACTCATCTTATTTGCATGATAATTTGACTCCATGCCCAATGGACTATTCACACTGCCCAACCCACAAAACCTAAAAACCCAAAACCTTTTAAAACCTACAGTTTGTCCATTGTTTTTGTGCATTATTGATTTATCATTAGTTTTTGTGACATTATTTGAGAGATCCCTCTCGGGTTGGAAAGGGAAGTTTCCAATCCAAAGTGGTTTGAGGTTACCTCGAGATTTACTTGCATGCTTATACCCTAGTCAGTTCTGAGTGATAACACAACCATTGGCCCCAATTGACATATAATGACCCATTGCATCTACACCAAAAAAATCCTCCCATGCTCAAACCATGGTAGATAGAACAAATAAAGCAACCAAATTTGTTGAATAGATCCATCACATCCAATAGCAAGTTTATAATATTTTGCAAAAGTCCAATACCAAGTAAAAGTAGTAAAAACAGTACATGATCAACATCGAGTTCCACACAAGTTTTAGGTTGGTCATAAGGGTGAAAATGCAAATATGGGTAACACTTTTTGGATTGAGGTGTGGTGGTGGATTGTAAATTTCTTTTTTTTTCCTTAAAAAAAGGTCTAGAAATTTTCTTGGCCAAAATTTTTATAATCTATCAATCGAGACTTTAAAAATAGATCAGCTAAGAGTTTTCTTGAGTTTATCTAGGGTAAGGTTTTCTCAGCCAAATTTTTTGGTTGATACATAATCTTCTTGGTCAAGGGTTTATTTTCTCAGACAAGAAATTGAAATCCAATCACAATTTCAAAAATCTCGGTTGAAAGTTTAGATTCTCTTGCAAACTCATAATAGATAATTTGACAAACTCTTCGCCTAAAATTAATAAACTCTTGATTGAGAGTTAGTATGCTACAAAAGAACACAAAAGAGGTTTGACTGAGGCCCATTTTCACTATGTTGTTCTTCATCGCATGTCATTGGCCCTTCACCTCATCCATACCTAGAATTTCATTTTCATTTTATACCTCCATTCGTTATTCCTTCAAGGACATTCACCCTAGTGCCCTATCCCTAGTTGCTTCCATCTGATTTTGTTCTTTCCACCCATACAAGATATTGAATTGTTTAGTCTCATTTTCGAGGGCATTTATCTCCTTTCTTGTAGCATAGCATAATTCATTCGCTCTTTCAGGGAAATTAAAAGTGTTTTTCTTGTATCACCCTTACACATTATCCATTTTGTATGGTAGTATTCCTAGTTTCCCTTATTCAGAGCAATGAGTATCCTTGTTGAGTTATTTTTTACAACAATCTTCAACCATGCTACATTGTCTTTTTGTATTGGAGTCTTTCAGTTTTAGTACTCCCTCTAGTATTGTTTATGTTTCCATGTTTCCTTGGGACGTTATTATCCTATCATGTCATTTACTTAGTTCTATTTTCCCACAAAGTGTTCATCGTAATCCCTCCACTTTCTTTGTCAGACGTTGTTAGTATTGCATTGTAGTTGGTCAGGTCAACCTTGTTTATTATGTTATGTTCAAGGAAATTATTGGGACTCCGCCTCATTAACATGCTTTTCCACCCTTGTCCCAATCTCAATTACTTACATTTGATTCTTGACATGTTGCACCTCGTGTTAGTTGCTAGGGTCCCTCATATCCCCTATCTCTAGCAATCCTTCACCTATCAACATCAACACATTTATTCTAGGGGATTGACTTGGAGGCCTTGTGTATCTTGGCCTCATTTACATCATTGATGGGTAACCTCAAACCAAGTAGGGAGAGTCATCGTTGCTCCTTGACTTGGTTATTTCTTGCATGCTTGATTGTAACACATTAGTGTGTCATTGAGATTCAAACACATTGATGGTTCTAGTGTATTTGTGTGGCTCTATCCCATAGTTATTTTCATGCCTCTAGTTTCATCTTGAATCCAGTGATATCTTTCTATATCTCAAGCCTACTCTCTTTTTTTCGAGCTTCTATTGTGGTTGTTGTTCAACCCTTTGGGTGGCATGGTTCCTTCACATGTGCTTCGACAAGATGCAATATTAATTATTCATATGTATTTCGATTTGGCCCCATGTTGCCATGATCCCAAATTGTAATTTCATGTGACATGTTCATGAGCATGGTTATTCCCACATCATTGATATTGAAGTGGTGTTTGTTTCTCCTTCTTTTGGAGTCCTCCCTCTTTGGTCGCTCTTCTCTCTTTATGTTGTTCTATCATAGAACTTGGGTAAGAAACACGTGATGTATTTTAGCTATACAAATTGCTCCTTACCTCAAACATCAAGGGGAAACTATTATTAGCCTAATTTGATCACACGTATTGGAAGCATGAAACTAGATATATATGAAATATATATTTAATATTTATAAATTCATTATCCGTTGTCTTATTCAATGCACAATGTGTATTAAATATACGTAAATGAGTAGAGTCATGTCTTTTTGATAAAAAGATGTGACTTTAAATTAAAACTATAATTATTACATTAATGATTTAATCAGTAATTAATGACATTGTATTATACATACAGTACATTACAAGTCATCCCTCCCCAAAAAATCTTCGTCCTCAAAGCATATGCAAGGAATAATGCTTGGATCTAAAGAGTTAGTCGTAGCTAGATTAATCTCTTCTGGAAAAATAAAGCTCCTTATGAACCCGAGGAGGAGGTCTAATAGTATTACAATCCCATCCTTGAAGTTCAGATTCCCATTGACATTCATGTTCCCTTTCCCCTTCACATGTTGTTGACGCTGTTGAAATTGAGATATAACCATTTCTTCTATTAGTATGCTCCTCATGGAGACCATTATGCCTTGAAGTGCATTTTATTTTGCCATAAACTAGCTTCGATGAAAGTGGGTTACTCTGGAGAGTTGTATCCTCACCTCCACATGATCAGTTGTCAACATTGTCTTCAGGGTCTTGTATAAATGAATTTTCAAATGATGATGACCCACTTTTATCATATGTCGATGTTATATTATGAATAATAGGTATGGCCATTTACATCATGTTTGTTGTTGGTTTTCTTGCAATAGAGGCATGAGATTGATCATTCTATCGAATAAAAATTTCCCTTGGGTTTTCTCTTGGGGTGAACATGGCATGTACCTTTCAAGTGTTAGGTGATTCTTCATTATCACTAAAAAATGATACCTTGGGATTATCTCTCTTTGGATTGTATCTATGTGAATGTATGTGGATCCTTGACCTTTGAGTGACATGCCTTGGAATGACATGTACATAGATCCTTGACCTTACTTGAACAGGTTTTTCATTAACAAGAAAAGTATCTATTCCATATTGAGTGGAAGGAGATCCCCTACTTTGGCTCATAGACATCTGGGGCAGTATACCCAATATGTTAGAGGCAGAGGTGGAATATTTATCTAGAGTGGGGAATAAGAAGGTTGCATGAGGATTTTTACTTCTAGATTCAATGGGATTTAAATCACGTGACGTGGGTATCTGCTCCTTTACATTTCTCAGCTGACGTGTAAGTGTTCCACAAGGAAAGGGTCTAGAACTGGAATTTTCATATCTAGGGGTGTGTTGCTCGTCCAATGGTGTCAATTTTGTTTCAAGGAAGATGACCTCCTCCCACCACACATTAAGGACAATATCTGAAGAGTTTGATATTTTTTTCACCACAGTTAGGTACCCTGCTTCTTCTAAGAATAGCTAGAAGACCAGGGCTTCCTTTGCAAGATCTAGCTCTATGCTTAAATTTAGAACAAAACTTAAATAAACATGGTGGTCCATGTTATAAAATGATTTTATTTGTGTGCCAAAAAACATTCCATGATAAACGTTGAAGAGTGAGGGTGGCAACACAGGATGGTAGCAATCCAAAACAAAAAGTCTCGAGGCAAATTGTTATCCTTCAAATCAATGGGATCCATGATCCTTCCCAAATCTCTGAAAACTTCATTGGCATAATCAGACGAAGAGGGGTGGTGATGGAAGAAAGAATAAAATTTTCCATCTACTACCTGCAACAAGTATTTATATCCTCAGATCGAAGAAAACCCCTCCCTATTTTTTGGGCAATGTTGGCAATAAAGATGGAGGAGATTAAGTCTCTTCCACAAGCCCTTCCATTATCAATGTGCCTTGGCACAAAAATTAGTAGTGAACCTAGAGGTCCTAACTCCGTCACTCCTAGCTCTGATTGTGAACAAATCATAATCAAATTCCTCACTCTTGCCATTATCGACCTCATCTCTTGTCCTCAAATTGTGCCATTGCCAAAAAGCATTTATATTTCTCTCTTCGGAGACTTTAGAGTTTCTACAACTGATTTTGTAGAAATGGTAATGTGTTTCACTCTCCCACACCATTCAATTCCTATGGTGTGCACCAGTAGTCCACCTTATCTACATAAATTGAATACATGTTGAATTATTCTCGTTGTCCTCCCATTATCGCTCCTCCGTGTTTAATAGGTATCGCCTCCTCTTGGAAGTTGTATTCTGTCGCGTGTTTTCTTTGAGTTCTTCAAATTTCACATGGGTGAGTGCTTGCTCATTTAGTTCAACCATAGGAAGGCACTTCTTTCCAATACGTCCTTCAACTTGCCTTGTCTGAGTGGGAAAAGTAGGTGAATTTTGTGCATGCTCCTCATATTTAAAACCTCCTTGGCTTTTCCTATTTGGTTGTCTAATGTGGGCATCGCCTTGATTAGGTTGTCGTTTAAATAAATGATCTTCAACTTGTCGATCATGTTTCATTTGATTACAAGCACAAGATTCATTTTCCTTTTCTCCATCTTCATCTTCCTCCTCTGGCATTCTTATCCTTAAAATCTCCTTTGTTATCTTACATTGCATGTTATGTCCTTCATTTGCAGAAATACTATGAGCATGTTCCACTTCAATAGACTTGTCACCAGGAGCATTAATGTTGCGTAGTAAGGAGGATTGAGGAATTATCTTGGTGACCTCGGGGTCCATCTTGATGATAGAGGGATTCTTCCAGCGTTCCTCTTGAAGAGAGATTTGTTTTGGCGAAAACCCCTCTCCTTTAAGTACAGCAAGACTACCTTCTCTAATTTTTCTTCTATTATTTCATTCACATAAATCTTCATTTCTTCGAGAGTGTTACTCATATTTTCCATAATGGTTTTAATTTTCATGTTTTTAAGAATGATATTTTCCATCTTGAACACATGTGCTTTTGGATTTCAACAAGCTTTCACTCTAATACCAATTGGAAGCATGAAACTAGAGATATATGAAACATATATTTAATATTTATAAATTTATTATCCATTGTCTTATTTAGTGTACAAAAACGTGTATTAAATACATGTAAATGAGAAGAGAAAAAGACGTGACTTTACATTAAAAGTATAAATATTACATTAATGATTTAATTAGTAATTAATGACATTGTAATATATATATGGTAGATTACATGTACCATTTGAGTAGTTCCTCCTAGATCAATCACCATTTGACATGTCAACCACATTATGCACCCCATTATATCATTAAAGGACCTTTTGTGCCTCACTTAGCTTGGCATAACCCTTAGTCGACCTTTTTTTAGGGTGGCATAATTTTTCATCTATCTTCTATGCCAAGCATGTGATAAATATCTTGAGAATCACATTATCTTTATAAACCAAAAAATGGCTAGTACATGGCTCGTAATGTGTGTGTGTAATACCCCTAGGCCAAACCCCAATTGTAAATCTGAATTATGTGATATTTTATCCTAAGTTTCTAAAGTTGGGGAATGTATCACCAAGTGGGGACGATGTAGTTCCCAACATGACAAGTGTCAATTTGGGAACGTGCATACATAAAGTGGGAACTTAGTGTATTTTCCCATTCATTCCAATAATTCTCACCATCGTTCTTACCATTCATACACCCAGTCCATCCATCATTGGTATTTGTACTTGGAGAGCTTTTGCAACTGAATGTACCTAGTAATTCCTTGGTGCTTTGGGTTGAAGAAGTGGGTTTTTAGGCTCGTGAGCATTCTATGAATTGTTTTCCTGATGTACTAGGCTAGTGGGTGTTGTGATTCAGAGGGAATCCTTGGGTTCCAGGTGCTACATAGCTCTGAGACTTCCTGTCTGGCATGTTGTTGAAGCCTTGGAAGGGAAGTGGGATAGTCGAAGGACTGTTGAGAAGAGAATGGGTACACTTCCTGAGGTGGGAAGGGTTGTGGGGAATGAGATGTTGTGAGTTGAGAATGGTTGCTAGAGTTGGCACCTTGGCCTATGTTTAATTATGCAATCTATTAGACCTTAGTTTGGCTTAGGAAGCATTTTCCATGGTGGAGTTTTACCCTTAGCTCGAGGGTGACCTATTGTTGAGAATTTATGAGCAGCAGAGTCTATGGCTAGGAGGAACGTCTAAGGTCTGCAGCCAGTCGATGATTTACAAAATATAAGTCTCTTTTATGTGCTTGTTATGAATCTTATGTGAATTTTTGTGTTATTTATGTTATGGGTTTTATGTTATAATTATGTTTGAGAATTATTTTGTGTTAGGAATGAATAATTACATTCATATACAGGGCATTTAATTAATAAATGGTATCAGAGTGGAAATTTTTGTGTGGGCATAGCCCAGCTTGGGGTTGGGGATGCTACATTGTGTTATTAGAGCCACAGGTTCAATACTAAGCTTGCATGGGCCAGAGACAGAGTGTTGAAGATAAAATTACAGAAAATAACTTTCACGGGACGTCTGCAATTTGTTTGACAAAACAATTCCTATGAAATTAGGGAAGAGTTCATGGGGACTTTGAAGGAATTGAACCCAGGAGTTAAAAATATTCAGTTTAAACCTTTATTTGGGAATTTTTAGCCTGTAATTGGGTAAATTTCAGAAATTACACTACAACCATGGCGTAATTGGGAGAATTCAGCGAAAGCCCTAATTTTCGGCATGTAATTCATGGACAATTCGACGTGAAGGAGTCGAATTTCATGTGCAGAGACCAAATTGACATGCATAGGGCCAGAATTGTCCATAGAGAAGATAATTACAAATCTTCAATGGCAACTCAAGGAAAGAAATTATGAATTTGGGTGTTTTTGAAAAATTCGGAATTTTGGAAAATTTGGAAAAAATTGGATATTTTTCCGTATGGTGACATTGAGAGTGACATGGAGCCACGTGTCAATTGACGTGATAGAGGTGATGTGTACTGACATGGTGGAATGACCACGATGGTAGGTACATGATGTCAATTGGTGGCAGGTGGTAGGTGTGGCAGAGTAGTAGTGATGTGGGGCCACGGTGGTGGGCACAGGGTTCCTGCCTTATCCATAGAATCATGATTTAGAGTGGGGGGTCCCCTGGTGGTTTTTTTATCCAGGTGAATATCGGTGGCAACCCACCTATTCCACTAGCTCGAAAAACAGTTTTCCACCTTAGTAGTTTTTCGACAGTTTTTCGGGTTCCAAACTTCTGGGGCCGTTTTGAGGCCCTAAACGACGTTTTTTTGTGATTTAGGGCCCAAGTGACTGCTAAAGGCACTAACTTGGGCTAGTCTAGAATTGTTCTTCTTAGTTATACCTTTCCAACGGGCTATCGTGAGCCTAAAACAGAGATCGTATGCAAAAGTTACGACCCTAGGAAGTTGATGTACTAACTTACCCAAACGGGGCCCACATGGCTTTTGGCGCTTCATCTCCTAGGGTTAGGTTTTTGGATGTCTAGGGTTTTTGACATTCTTGTTTATTGTAAAACGCCTTCAGAGCCTCATTGTA
This sequence comes from Picea engelmannii, assembly GCA_009831015.1. Taxonomy (NCBI): domain Eukaryota; kingdom Viridiplantae; phylum Streptophyta; class Pinopsida; order Pinales; family Pinaceae; genus Picea; species Picea engelmannii. The sequence goes on along the minus strand of ML809710.1, from coordinate 98,301 downwards.
ACCATATTCTTGCGAATAAGCACAATCGTCACATCTCTTCTTAGAGATAAACCGGCACCATTCCAACAAGCTTGTTTTCTGTTGCATTTTACAGTTTCAACTTATTTCCTTATTGAATAGAAAACCAGTTTTACTATATCTCTGTTATTCTGTGTTAATTATTTGTTAATAATCTGTAGTCATTTCTTTATGCTCATAAAATCTAGATCAGTGGTATCAGAGCGGTATGCTCCTTGTCGTCTTAATGTTTGTCCCCAATGAGGTCAGAGTACAAAGAATTGGGTCTCGAGCTTGTTTCTCTTAAGGAAAAAAACTCTCGCACGCCCAAGTGACCTCTCATGGCAAGAGAAAAGAAAGATGACGGGATAGGATATCCTTTCAAAAATTTTCCTAATAAATCCCTCACGCAACAGAGGAACGAGATGATGGATAGTTTCGCGCAAATCCTTCGACGGCTACCAACAGGCGACACATCTTCTTCGAGCGGAGGTGTCACCCCCTTCAAGGTACAAATAAACTTCGATATTCCTATATTTGAAGGTTAGATAGACGCAGATGTTGTAGAAAAATTGTTGAATCTAATAGAAGGGTATTTTTATGTCCATAACTTTTCGAATAGATAAAATATTACTTTTGCGCTCTTCAAAGTCGTTCCCCATGTCAAATATTGGTGGGAAACTTTCTGTGAACAAAAGGAAACAGATGAACCCTCATTATTTACAGTGACGACCACCTGGGAATCCTTCAGGGATGTTATTAAGGAACAATACTACCCTGTCATAAGTTATGACGACTTGTGTACCAAATGGACCACACTGCGGCAAGAAAGAAACCAAGCAGTGCCAGAGTTCACAAATATCTTCCATACCTTGCGCACCAAGTTGGGTATCAAATATTCGGAGTGACATCTGCTGCTCAAGTATCATGGTGCTATGCATAGATACATCCAGACTTAAATGGAATTTCTAGACATCTCATCCTTGGGTGCGGCCTATCGATATGTCATCAAAATCGAGTAGAAGCTCAAACAAAAGATGCGGAAATATTGGCCTGGTAACCCCTCACAACAAAACCAGGAAAGGGTGGCCCCAACCCATAGAAAAAAGGACAGAGAAAATATGGATAGTATCAGGACAACCAGCCCAAGCCACAAGCCAAGAAGGACACCAGAAAGACAAAGAAAGATATCGAGAAGTGGTGCGACTTCCATAAGAGCCCTTGGCATTACACTATTGACTGCCACTCAAAGCAGTCGTTGGTGGCCGAAGTGAAAGCCTCTAAATCAAATGCAGTTTTTGAATCTGAGTCAGAACCAGAAAGGGGAATACATATCATTGACGTGGAACCTAGTGCCACCGTTGCTACCACCAAGCTCCAACCTGGTGAACCAGGCGAGCCATAAGAAGGAGAGCGCCTCTTTCATTCACAGATGTGGGTAAAAGGCACCTGTTGCACTTCACCGTTGATAGCAGTAGCCAAAAGAACCTCATATCAACAGAGGTTGTCAAGAGGTTGGCCTTGCTGACAACACCACACCCACAACCCTACACCATTGGATGGCTCCACCAAGGAATCGATCTCTGTGTCATCCAACAGTGATGACTGTCGTACGACATCAAGCCCTTCAAAGATGAGGTATTGTGTGATGTTGCTCCTCTCGAAGTTTGTGATGTTCTTTTGGGCCAACCTTATTTATGGAAACGCCATGTTGTATATGAGTCTAGGCCTCGTAGTGTTATTATTACTTTGAACAGGAAATTGTACAGGATACCCGAGGCAGTCCCACCTAGTGTTATTTCCTTGATCTCTGCCAAGCAATGCAGGAAGCTCATCTCTCAGACGGGGAAGTTTGTCTTCTTTGTCATTTTCTCTCAGAATAAGCGAAAGATCACAGCCACATCCAGGGTCTCTGCGGTCGACCTCTCCACATAGCAGAAGAAAGTAGATAAGGTCGTGGAAGAATACTCGGATATCTTCTCCTCACCTATCGGGGAACCTCTGCACTGTCATGTCAAGCACCCCATCGATCTGACCCCCGGCACACCACTACCCAATGGGCCAGTCTATCGACGCTCTTTGTTAGATAAAGAGGAGATCAAGCAACAGATCCAAGAACTGCTCCACGAGGAGCACATCTGTCCCTGCTCATCACCTTGCGAGAGCACAATTGTGTTGGTATAGAAGAAAGATGGAACATGGCGACTCTACATTGATTATCGGGCTCTGAATAAAATCATAGTCAGAAACTGGTACCCAATTCCCCAAATCGACAACCTCCTTGATCAACTCACGGGGGCCAAATACTTCAGTAAGATTGATCTAAAGTCTGGCTACCACCAGTTCCCGATAGAAAAGATAGATGTATGGAAGACCGCCTTCAAGTCAAAGGAAGGCCTTTTTGAATGGTTGGTCATGCCCTTTGGTTTGACAAATTCTCCATCCACTTTCATGAGGATGATGGGCAATATCCTACGACCATTCACCAATAATTTTATAGTGGTGTATCTGGATGACATTCTCATTTACAATAAGACTTGGGCAGAACACTTGCACCATATTCAGCAGGTTTTCCACACCCTGCGGCAACACAAGCTATACGCCAACTTGGAAAAATGATCCTTCGGCATGGACAGGGTCTATTACCTGGGCTACATCATTGATCAGCATGGCGTACATGTGGATCCAGCCAAGATCCAAGTCATCCATGACTGGCCAGCCCCAACCACACTCAGTGAGCTTCGGAGCTTCTTAGGCCTTGCCAATTTCTACCAAAGGTTCGTGTTGGGATTCTCCCATATTGCATGGGCCCTCAGCCAAATAACCAGGGGTGGGGGTAAGAAAAAGTTTGTGTGGGGTCGGTCCCAAAAATAAGCATTCGATGATTTGAAGCAACGCTTGTGCTCAACCCTAGTACTTTCACTACCAGACCTACAACAACCCTTTGAGATCAAGATAGATGCTTCAGACTATGTTGTGGGCATCGTTCTCACTCAGCAAGGCCACCCTATGGCCTATCATAGTGAGATACTATCAGATGTTGTTTGTAAGTACCCTACTTACGACAAATAAATGTACTCCATTGTGCAAGCCTACTGCCAGTGGAGACATTACATTCTTGGCATGGAGACAGTCATCCACACTGATTATAAGCCACTGCAGTTCATGCAGACACAAGGAAAATTGCAGAATGACCGCCATCAAAAGTGGTCCACATACTAGCAACAATTCCACCTCAACATCAAGTATAAAATAGGAAGCACCAACCGTGTCGTTGATTGCCTCAGCAGACCGTCAATCGTAGCACTCACCACAGTGCTAGAATCTTGCGGCCAAGAGACCTCTAGATGGAAGACATAGACTTCGTCATCACCTACCAAATGTTGGGTGCAAACGTAGTTGTCGATAATTTCCATCTTCGAGATGGGTTGTCGTGTCATCTAGGCCATATATGTGTTCCATCAAGCGAGCGAGCGAAGCTGATCTGGGAAACCCACTACAGTCAGGTGGCAAGACACTTCATCATTGAAAAGATAGTGGCGATGCTACAGAAACATTTCTACTGGCTAAAACTTCGACAGGATGTCAGCAAGTATATCAAGTTATGCACTGCCTGCGTTATTTCCAAACCGACCACTAAGAAACAGGGCATGTACATCCCTCTTCCTACTTCTGACATGCCATGGGAATCCATCTCAATGGACTAAATGTCGGGCCTCCCATCCACCATGCAGGAAAATGACTGTCCTTTTGTGGTTGTTGATTGCTTTTCTAAGATGGTGATTATGGTTGCCTGCAAGAAGAGCATCACAGGAGAGGCCACTGCCATGCTCTTCTTTGAATGAGTCTGCATACATTTTGGAATCCCACAAACCATTGTCTCAGATCGAGACACTCAATTTATCAACACATTCTAGTCGAGCCTCTGGTCACTGTTGGACACCAAGCTCACCAAATCCACGGCCTTCCACCCCCAGACAAATGGCCAAACCGAGGTCATAAATTGAATGATTGTGCAAAATATGTGCATGTATAATTCCAAGAACCCTCGCACATGGGATCAGAGTCTTCCCTATGTCCAAAATAGAAACAACCGATCCCTTCATAGCTCAACTGGTCACAACCCCTTTCAGGTGGGGTTGGGATTCCAACCATTGGGTCCCATAGATGTTGCACTTCCCCTTGTAGTCACCTCAACCGACTCATCTACTACTCCAACTAAAGCTAACAAAGCCACCCGGTTCATTGAGTGGATATAGCACATCTGCCAACAGGTTCAGGATATCCTACAGAAGTCCAATGACAAGTACAAGTAGCACCATGATCAACATCGGGTGCCACATAAGTTTCAGGTGGGCGACAAAGTTTGGTTGCACTTGCAGAAAGAACGCCTTACAGGACCCCATAGGAAGCTTCGACCACTCCATTATGGGTCATACACCATCACCAAGGTTGTGGGGGTTAATGCTTTTGAGCTCAACATTCCTCCTCTCCTTGGCATTCACCCAGTGTTCAACGTGGATCCCCTTCGGCCTTATTTCCCACCATTATTGGACACCTCAGAAGCAGCAAAACAGCTAACACCAACAAAGCTCAACCCTAACTGCATCCAATAGGAATCCAATGATCATATTGTGGACACACAGATCAAGGGCACTCGACAAGAAAGGATCCAGCTTTATTGAGTCGTCAAAGCAGGGCAGCTTCTGCACCAAGGAAAGTGGCTCACTCAAGGCCAAATTCAGCAGAAATTTCATCATATGATGGGGGAACTCAACGCAATGGAGACCATTGCTTCCTAAGGAGAGAGGATTGATCTAGGTGGATATTGGTGGCCACCCACCTATTCCACTAGCTCGAAAAATAGTTTTCCACCTTGGCAGTTTTTTGGCAGTTTTTCGGGTTCCAAACTTCTAGGGTCGTTTTGAGGCCCTAAACAATGTTTTTTTTGGGATTTGGGGCCCTAGTGATTTTTAAAGACACTCACCTAAGCCAACCGGAAATTTTTATTCTCGGTTAGACCTTTCCAATAGGCTATCGTGAGCCTAAAACGAAGATCGTATGCAAAAGTTACAACCCCGAGAAGTTGATGTACTAACTTACCCAAATGGGACCCACATGACTTTTGGCGCTTCATCTCCTAGGGTTAGGTTTTTGGATGTCTAGGGTTTTTTACATTCTTGTTTATTGTAAAAGGCCTTCAGAGCCTCATTGTAACCATCTTCTTGCGAATAAGAGCAGCCATCACATCTCTTCTCAAAGATAAGCCGCCACCATTCTAGCAAGCTTGTTTTCTGTTGCATTTGATAGTTTCGACTTATTTCCTTATTGGATAGAAAACCAGTTTTATTGTATCTCTATTATTCTGAGTTAAGAATCTGTTAACAATTTGTAGTTATTTTGTTATGCTCATAAAATCTAGATCATTTTGGAAACCACTTGGGGGGGGAATCAACAGGAGGTTTCCACCTCACCAAACCTGAAATCGGGTGGGATTCATTTTGGACCCCCTCCCCTCAGTTAGCATTCAACAAGTTGGGGGGTGAACGCCATCCTAACCGTTGATTACTCCTGACCCCTTCCAATCCTCCGTCGTCTAATCAGAGTGGCGAGAAAGTCCCCGCGACCAAAAAAAAGGTGCCACATAGGCATCCAGTACTATGGGACCCAAAAGTTAAGGGTATGAACGCCAGGGGAGATGGGTGAGGGTGAAGTTTATAGGGGAGAAGGAAGAAAGAGAGAAGTTAGAGGATGGTAGGGTTGAGGAAGCAGGGCCAGCATGGCCAAAGGGCTGGCATGGTGTCATCCTAAAGTTCCAGGTGGACCCGGGATGCCATGCCAACATTCCAATCAACAGAAATCAACTAAAATCATCTTAAAATAGTGAAATTTATTAGAAAATTACAATGTTTTCGAGGTCATCTTTTTGCATGCCATTTTTGAAGGCCTAAACAACATTTTTAGAAGATCAAATTTATACAAAATTGTGTGTATTTGTAGTACATAGAGTTTATGTTTCCAAAATGAAATATTTCAAAGAGAGTTTTCCATCAAGCTAAAATGTTTATAAAACAGAGCTTATATGAGGGGGTTACATGCTAAATAGTGCAAGGTAAATTTTAAGTACCAGTTTACTCGGAGGCCATAACTTCCTATTCAGAAGTCATATTGGGGCACTGGAGTAGTCTATGGAAATATATTAAGCCATAGAAAGCAACCATTGAGTTAGATTAAGAATCTAGGTACCTAAAAGTGCAGAGGATGAGAAATAATGTTCTTGTAGCATTTGATGCTAAAAGAGGAATTTAGTCAAAACTTTAGTAGGTTGTAAGTAGCATCCTGGAGCTCAAATGAAGGTGAAACTTGGATAGGTTTTAAAAAATGGGGTCATGAAGAAACCCAATTGAGATTTTGTCAAAATCCCAAAGGAGAGGGTGCAGGGATGCTTAAATATGGCCAAAATTACACTTGGTTGAAAGGTTTGCAAAAGGGGTAATTGGGTAATGATTAAATGACTATAACTTGTTGCTCATAACTCAGAATTGGGAAAGGAGATAGTCATTGGAAATGTCTTGGATAGAGGAATCCATATATTCACCCAAAAATGTGAATTGAGATATAGATTTCACAAGCAAATATAAATAATATTTCTAGTGTATTTAGAGGGTAGAATGGTGCATAATTTTATAGATTTGTTAAATTCCTTTGGTCTAACAAATCCTATTGCATGCACATTTTAAAGAGAAATTAAGGGCACAAATAGAATAGATCGGAATCATTAGTGATATCAGAGACATTGAATATGCACAAAGAACTTACTTCCATGAAGATGAAGTCAAGGGGTTGTATGTCAGAATCAGTAATGCCGGGACATAATCAAATGGGCATGGAGAAGGCAAAGAGGAAAACATTAATTTGGTGGAAACTATAAAGGGTCTAAAAAGAGATATGTTGAGTTATAAATTTGATAACAAGAGGCTTATGAAATCCAAAGAGCAACAAGATGGCATCAACATCATGTTCTTGCAGAGATTAGATAGAATAGAGAAGAAGATGGATAAGGGAACAAAGTCAAGTAAGTCAAAGACTCATAGATCTCATGCTAAAAGGAGAGAATATAGAAGTGTTCATAGGCATTATAAGCACTCACCAAGGCACTCAGTTGGAAGAGTACATAGTAGTCCAAGATTATCTCATGTCAGAAAGCATAGCAAAAGATCAGGAGTAGATGAATTGCAAGGGGAAATCAAGAAGATAAAACCTCCTACCTTTGATGGTGAGCACAATAAAGATGAGGATGTAGAATATTGGTTATTGGGGATGACAAATTACTTTTAGTTGCACAATTATTCCTCACAGGTAGAAGGAAGAATTGAAATTTACCAGTTGAAGGGGAAAGCATCAATGTGGTGGGACTTATTAAAACATAGAATTGTAGGGGTCAAAAAATCATTTTAGTTTTGTTTTTTGAGTCATAGGGTTACAAAATTCATAGTTTTTTATGTCTTCTTGTTAGGTTCATAACTTAAAGTTTGATTTGAATAAGCTAAAGTTTAGTTCAACCTTGGTTTAGAGTCTTGAGGTCATGTAATTAGACATCATGACAAGGTAAATAAAGTTCCTTTGAGTCACACCTTTGATAATTACCTTGACATGTCATACCTCAAAGTTGTACATGAGTTTCCCTTTGTCACCATCCATCAGTTTAAATGTCAAATCAAAGTCAGGTGTATGTGATGCCAACTCACCGGGAGAGTTTGCAGCATACTCATAAGTACTTCACGCATTCAATTGTTATCATTACATTTAAAGAATCATGTCAAAGGAGATTTCATTGTTTTTAGCACCATATTTTAACCAAATTTTCAAGGATTATGTCATCAGATCTTCTAACATTCTCCTCGAAGTATGAAATTCATGTTTGAATTTGGCATTGTGAACTGGTAGACAGGCGATGCGAACTGGTGTTGTAGATTGGCTGAAGAGGAGCGTCGGAGGTTGGATAGCTTGCAAACATCTCTTTTCAAATTCAGAGACATCAGTATCAATCCCAGGTCTACCAAGTAATCCTTGAGGTTTTCCATGTTTTTTAAAGGTTGAGAGAATGTTTTTTGTTGGTTTATCTATCGGCTCTGCGAACTATCCAATTCTTTTGATGACAGACTTCAAATTCATATCGATGGTGTTTTGAACCTTTCTCAACAATATTGGATGCCTTTTGAATTCATCCATCTTTCTCATTGCTTAGAAACCACTTGTCTCACTGAAATTCCCCACAGAGTTGCGAACTAGTTACTCTCGCGCTGCAAACTAGGCACTACCAATAGGCCACTATGAACCCTCTGTTCCAGGACTGTTGAAACTTTCATATTCTACATCCTTTGAAATTCAGCCTTAAACGAGTGAATTTTACCCCTATCCAATTTGAAATGTGTGGTTGATCATCTGTTGAAGCAGGCATAAAGTTGCACCCATTAATAATGTTGCTAACCATTTTTATGTTGATGAAAGACATGTTTTAGCAGAGATTTATCTTTTGCCTCCCTTTTATGATAACTCTCAGTTGCTTTTCCTTATCCCTCCTCTTGAAGAATGCAATGTCTCATTCCTAAAATGTGTATAGATTAAGGTGTATGAATCTATGTACAAGGTCAGCCTATTGAAAACAGTTTTGTCATCAAAACCCTAAATTCATGTATTCCCTGTTTTCACACATCTAGTTGTCATTAAAACTTACCGAAAATCTTTTTTCTAGCAACAGTTATGGATAGTCAACATCATAAGAAGACTCACAAGGGTGGGGATATTGTAAGGACATAGCCTTATGATATGTAGCTCCTTGAATCTAAACCTTTGATCAGGGAATCCTTTCAGAGGGTAGGTTGCATTAATTTATGTCAAAAGATGCAAAGAGGGCATCCAGAGGTGGCCAGAGAATTTTCACTAAATTTTAATGGGACTAAAACCAAAGTGGGGATGTTAGAATTTGAGGTTTCAGAACATTCCATCTTTGTTGCAACAGAGATACCCAACAGTGGTAAAAATTGGTTCAAGGCTATGTCATTAAATGTATCATTCTCCAAGTAATTCCTTAAGCCATAATATCAGGAGGACAACTTGTCCAAAGGAGTACCTAGGAGCCACATGCTTGAAGAGTCTGATAAGATGATGAAGGTTATCTGGAGGTATTTCACCCATGAGGGGAGGTTTAACATGGTATACCAATACCACTTCATGTTGTTGGTACACTTTACAAGGAAAGAAGCAATGAACCTCCCATTTTATCTTTTTAGAAGCATTGGTAAGATGGATGACAGGGTTCAAGACAAGTCAAAGAAAGTAGACACCGATGTCTTTCACTCTATCCTTATTAAGATGTTAGTGATGAAATAGTTGAGAAAGACAAACACTGATTGGGAAAAAATCCTCACTTCATCATAGTTTCAGTTAAATGTTTTCCCCACCCCACACTCCAAGATACAAAGTCCTACTCATGTTGAGAGGACTATGTATTCGGAGGTTAGAAAAAAGAAAAGGGGTACTATGACTGATAAAGATAATAGAGCCATAAATGAAGCAGAAGCATGAGGGCCTTCACAACCTTCACATAAAGAAGCTTCACCCATGGTATATCATATTGCTAGGGAGGTTCCTTCAAGCAAATCCACAGGCCTAAGAGGAATAAAGCTTGTTTTTCCTTCACCCATTGCTATAGACAAAGTTAAGCCTAGGAGGCCTTTTACTAGAGAAGCATCCAAGAAAATTCCCTATGAAGGATGATGCAGTAGAAGCTTCATCCCAGACGAAAGGTAAATCCAAATCGTTTGAGCATCTCATTGAAATTGTTGATATCACTACTCCTCAACATGGAAGCAATTTCCCCTTTAAGAGGCTCAAAGGCAACTCAAGGAAGTAAGAGTTGAAGCTGATAAACTGAAGAAGGAAGATTTGGATTATAGGAAGAAGCTTAAGGGGATGATGTCCATGTACCATGAGACTATTGACAAGGCCAGGTTCTTATCTAAAATATTCTTGCCACTTCAAAGACAACTCGGAAATTTCTATAGGAAGAATAGATATAATCAAGCTCAAATCAAGAAATTGAAGGAAATAATGTAGCCTTTTAAAGAAGAATTGGCCAAGAGAAACCTGGACATGCTCACCAAGGTTTCCACCAGGAGAATATCCAGAATTAAAAAATGAATATATTGAGCCTCCATAACCAGCATCAATTTTGGTCAAATTTCATGTTTCATGCATTTTACAACATTTTTGGTGATGGCTATGTTTTGTAAACTGTGATTATGAGTTTTGGTGCTTTCCTTTAATCAATATTATCAAGATTATGAAGTCTACAGTATTTTTGGACACTTGATTTAATTTTGGGATATTAAATACTTTTATAAAATCAAATAGACCACTACGGGAAAGTTCGCAGCGCCTGGCGCCGTGAACTGGTTGTTACAAGAAAGTTCGCAGCGCTGCTCTGCGAACTCAAGTTTTTGGAGTTTTTGGAGGATTTTTTGGAGGGAAGAGTAGCTGCGGAGGTCAATAAGGATGCATTCCATCTTTATAAAGGTCATTGGTGAGCTGGGAGGCCACCTGTCTAAAGAGAATACACTCAAATGGACACATCATCAAATTAAAAAAAAAAAGATTTTGCAAACGTTGCCAACATCCTGGAAAATAGAAATATGTATTTTTTTTTGTTATACACATGTTGTTACGCCGCCCTTAGGCACAGGGATCCTATGAATAAGTTGTTATTTGAATTATAAAGCTGACAATGATAGTTTAGGCTATAAAAAGAAGATTGTAATACTAAGGAAGGGTTTGAATGGTGTGAGAGAGGACTCATATTTTGATATTGTCTATGTAGTAGAGTTTCTCCTATTGTATGGACCATCCTAAGACACATTGGATAATAGAAATCAGTCTTGTTAGTTATCATCTTTTTGTTATCTTACTTTGATTATAGTTTGTTGAATGATTCATCTGGTTGATTATATCCTTGTTGCAATAAAAGATCTATTGTGATATTGTTTGCAAATATATCAGAGTTTTTCTCTTTATTTTAAGAGGTTCTTATTTCAGAGAATCTTCTTCATATGTGTGCCAATATTACCAGATGTAGATGATATACATATTACACATTTATTATCAAGCCTTCCACCTACTTACTTTATCTCTTAAAAAACCTGATCTGAAGTTATTCAAGGCCTGATTTGTTGGTGTATATTGTATGGAGTTATCTGTGATTACCATTCTTTTCTGATTTTTCCATTCATTTTATACCTTTATAAACATTTACCTTTCACATTCTGATGGGTATTGAGCTTGCACTTACAATAGTCTAAGTGTGACTTCTAGTGCTAACATTTTTGGCATCGTTGTCGGGGAACGGATTGAAGACATTTCCCTGGGTTGTACGACAAGAGAAAGTACTAATTTTGATGGTGCACAGTAATCAGTAAATAGAAGACTGGATATTGCACCTGACAACTCCAAAGTTCAGTTGTGGCTCCCAAAGATAGACATACAAGGTTGAATCCACAGTCACCTCTGGATGCACATGAACCTGATCCAGAAAAGATCTTAAAGAAGGGAAAAGTTTTGCAAGGAGCTTCCTCTTCCAAATCCTCAGGTACTTCTGCAAAATTTACCTGACTCTACTTTCCACACACCAGTTGTTGTTTCTCATATTTCTCATTTTCCTATTGTTGAAACTCTTGTAAACTCAATACTAGGAGATTTCCCTGTAGAATATTCATCTTTTTCTCCTGAGATGAAAGAAGAAAGTATTGAAAATTTTGATGTTCTTGCATCCCCTGAAGTTGTAAATTGGTTTAGGCTTGAGAGTCTGGAATATTTTCCTCTCTTAGGTTCTCCTTCTCCCCATTCTTTTAAATTTGCTATGACCAAAGAATAAGGAACCTCAATTCCTCTTGAGTTTCCCCCATCATCATCCAAGACCCAGCCACATTTTGTTAAGTCTAAAACTCCTCCATATTATACTCTTCCTTTTCCCAAATTACCTGTTATACAGATTGCATCTTTACCTGTCAAATCACCTTCTACTTCTCCTAGAATTCAGAATCATCATTTTCGTAATCAAATGGCAAGGGATAATCCTCCTCGGAACATAATGGATGCCATTGTGGCTACTAGGTATGCCCCTCTAGTGCTTCCTTAACCTATGAATGCTCTCTCAATAGGATATTACCTAAAGTATATGCCCAAGTTGGGAGAAGAGGATATCGTTGCAGAAGAACACCTTGTAGCAGTTTATAGATATGTTGATAATCTGAATATTGAGAATGAGGATGTTTGGATGAGAGTTTTTGTACAAAGTCTTGATGACGAAGCTAGAAAATGGTATAGGAGTTTATCCCCTAGATGAATTGTTGGGATTGAAGCCCTAGATGATGCCTTTTTAAGGCATTGGGGTGACAAGAAAGACTTTTTATATTAAATCACTGAATTTGGGGCTCTCAAAAGAAAATAAGGTGAATCAATATCAAAATTTTCAAAAAGGTTTAACAAAATGTATAATAAAATCCCTACTAAGATCAAGCCTACTGAAAATTCTGCCAAAATAACCTATGCTAGTGCCTTTGACCCTAAGTTTTGTCTCTTGTTGAGAGAGAGAGAAGGTCTACTTCACTAGCCCATATGCAAGATGTTGCTCTAGAAGTGGAATCAAACATATTGGCAGCAGATAAATTAAGAGGCAATTTTGATAGGGATAGGAGGAAACAAAAAGAAGAAGCTTCAACTTCTGATGTTTCAGGAACTAACCCCCAGGTTGATGAATTCACTAAGTTAGTCAATTCCCTTTCTGCAGAAATGGAAAAACTAAAACTTGAGGGGAGACAAGAAAATAGGAACACACAAAATTTTGGAAATAGAAACAATTTCAGAAGAAAAAACAATGCACCTAAAATTCTTCAAAGAGATCAGAGGAATAGAGAAGATCAAAAGGTTCAGACCCCTCTTCAAAACAATCTCGTTGATGATGAAGAAGGAGAAAATGAGGAAGTAGATCAAGAAATTCATTGTCTGGGAGACACATCTACTTCCCCTCATCTAACTCAATCTTCTTATGAAGAGTCTCTAATGAACGGTTAGCTAAATGAGTTAAGTAAGGGAGAGAAAACAAATTAAACTTAGAACAAGTACAATTTGAGGTCAAAACAAAAAGAGGGAAATCCTAGTACATCCAATCAGCCCGAAAAATCAGAAACTTCTACTAAAACAGTGGATGCACCAAAGAAAGGAAATGAAGAAAAAAATGATTAGCCTGTGATTAAAGCCCTTGTTCAAGAAATCAAAGAAATTTTGAAATCCCCATCTTCTTTTAACTTTGAGAATGAAATCCATAAGATTAAAATTCCAGTCCCATTCCTAGAGTTGATAAAGAATGAAGATTTCAAGAAGTCCATTTCTAAAATGTTGCAGCCTGATTTTTCTTCCCATTCAACAGACTCAGTAAATTAGCAAAATGAAAAACCTGTAGTTATATTGGGGCCTTTAGTAGAAGATAGAGATGACTCCTCTCCTCCTTTTTACACCTCATTGAATGTACATGATAAATTCTTGCACAATTGTTTGATGGACTCGGGTGTATCCCATAACTTAATGCCTAATTCTTTCATGGATGAACTGGGTCTAGAAATCACCAAAGCATATCATGATCTATATTCCTTTGACTCAAGAAAGGTGAAATTCCTTGGGGTGATTAAATATTTGGTTGTTATTCTCTTTCAACCACCCATGAGGAGTATAGTCATGGATATTGTAGTTGCGGAATTTTCCCCCAAGTTTGGGATTTTATTTTCCAGATCAGGGATTAAAAGGTTGGGAGGGACATTGCAGATGGATCTCTCTTATGCCACTATACCAGTATTTGGGGGTGAACACAGAAGATTGTATAGAGAAGCACAATTATCTTATATTATTAGTGATGAAGGTAATCCCACAAACCATCATATTTATGTTGTTGACACCGATTTGGGATCTAGAATTCAAAAGCTTACTGATCTTCCTCAATCACCACTGGAAATTAGAAAGAAAGGGTTGAGAGAAGGGTTTTTTCTTGTTTATCTATATGCACTACGAACTGTCCAATTCTTTTGTTGACAGACTTCAAACTCACCTCCATGTTGTTTTGAACCTTTCTCACTAGTCTCGGCTGACTTTCGACCTCATCCTTCTTTCCCACTGCTTAGAAACCACTTTTTCTCATTGAAATTCCCCATAGCGTTGTGAATTGGTTACTCTAGCGCTATGAACTAGGCGTTGCCAACAGGGTGTTGTGAACCCTCTGTTCTAGGACTGCTGAAACTTTAATATTCTACATCCTTTGAAATCCAACCTCAAACGAGTGAATTTTACCCCTATCCAATTTGAAATGTGTGTTTGATCATCTGTTGAAGCAGGCTTAAATTTGGACCCATTATTAATGTTGCTAACCATTTTTATGTTGATGAAAGACATGTTTTAGCAGAGATTTATCTTTTGTCTCCCTTTTATGATAACTCTCAGTTGATTTTCCTTATCCCTTCGATTGAAGAATTCCCTATCACATTCCTAAAATGTGTATAGAGTAAGGTGTATGAAGCTCTGTACAAGGTCAACCTATTGAAAACAATTTTGTCATAAAAACCGTAAATTCATGTATTCCTTGTTTTCACACATCTAGTTGTCATTAAAACTTCTAGAAAAGATTTTTTCTAGCAGTAGTTATGGATAGTCTTACGAAAAATCATAAGGGAGGGGAGATTGTAAGGATATATCCTTATGATATGTAACTCCTTGACTCTGAACCTTTGATCAAGGAAGCCTTTTAGAGGGTAGGTTGCATTAATTTCTATCAAAAGATGCAGAGGGGCCATCCAGAGGTGGCCAGAGAATTTGCACTAAATTTTACTGCGACTAAAACCAAAGTGGTGATGTTAAAATTTTAGGTTTCAGAACATTCCATCTATGTTGCAACATAGATACCCAACAATGGATAAAAGTGGTTCAAGGCTATGTCATTAAATGCTTCCTTCTCCAAGGAATTCCTTAAGCCAAAATATCAGGAGGACAACTTGTCCAAAGGGGTACCTAGGAGCCACATGCTTGAAGGTTTTGATAAGATGTTTAAGGTTATCCAGAGGTATTTCACCTATGAGGGGAGGTTTGACATGGTATACCAATACCACATCAGGTTGTTGCTACACTTCACAGGGAAAGAAGCAATGAACCTCCCATTTTATCTTTTTAGAAGCATTGGTAAGATGGCTAACAAGGTTCAAGCCAAGTCAAAGCAAGTAGACACTAGTGTCTTTCACTCTGGCCTTATTAAGATGTTAGTGGTGGAAGAATTGAGAAAGAAAAACATTGATTGGGAAACATTCCTCACTTCATCATAGTTTCAGTTAAATGTTTCCCCCACCCTAGAGTCCAAGATATAAATTCCTACTCATGTTGAGAGGACTATGTATTCAGAGGTTAGCAAGAAGAAAAGGGGTACTATGACCGATAAAATTGATGAGCCACAAATAAAGCAGAAGCAGGAAGGCCTTCACAACCTTCACATAGAGAAGATTCACACATGGTATATCATATTCCTGCGGAGGTTCCTTCAACCAAATCCACAGGCCTGAGAGGAAGAAAGATTGTTTTTCCTTCACCCATTGTTGTAGATAAAGTTAAGCCTAGGAGGCCTTTTACTAGAGAAAAAACCAAGCAAAATTCCCCCGTGAAGAATGATGCAGCTGAAGCTTCATCCCAGAGGAAAGGTAAATCCAATTTTTTTGAGTAGCCCATTGAAATTGTTGATATCACTACTCCTCAACATGAAATAAATCCCACCTTTAAGAGGCTCGAAAGGCAGCTCAAGGAATCAAGAGTTGAATCTGATAAACTGAAGAAGGAAGACTTGGATTCTAGGAAGAAGCTTAAGGGGGTGATGGGAATGTACCATGAGACTATTGACAAGGCCAAGTTCTTGGATAAAATATTCCTGCCACTTCATAGACAACTCAAAAATCTCTATAGGAAGAATAGATCTCATCAAGCTCAAATTAGGAAATTGAAGGTAGAACTACAACCTTTTAAAGAAGAATTGGCCAAGAGAAACCTGGACATGTTGGCCAAGGTTTCCACCAGGAGAAGCTCCATAATTAAAAAATGAAGATATTGAGCCTCCATAACCAGCATCAATTTTGGTCAAATTTCCCATTTCATGCATTTTACAACATTTTTGGTAATGGCTATGTTTTGTAAACTATGATTATCAGATTGTGTGCTTTCCTTTAATCAATATTAACAATATTATGAAGTCTACAATATTTTTGGACACCTGGTATAGTTTTGGGATGTTAAAGACTTTGATAAAATCAAACAGGCCACTACAGGAAAGTTTGCAGCGCATGGCACTGTGAACTGGCTGTTACAGGAAAGTTTGCAGCGCTGCACTGCGAACTCAAGTTTTGGGGGGTTTTGGAGGGAAGAGAAGCGGCCAAATGTCAAGATGGATGCATGCCATCTTTTTGAAGTTCGGTTGTGAGCTAGGAGGCCACCTTCCTAAAGAGAATATACTCAAATGGACACATCATTGGCTTTTAAAAAAAGATGTTGCAAACGTTGCCAACATCATTCTGGAAAATAGAAATCTGTTTCTTTTTTGTTATACACTTGTTATTATGCCACCCTTAGGCACGGGGATCCTATGGAGAAGTTGTTATTCAAATTGTAAAGATATCAATGATAGTTTATGCTATAAAAAGAAGATTGTAAGACTGAGGAAGGGTTCGAATGGTGTGAGAGAGGACTCATATTTTTATATTGTCTATGTAGCAGAGTTTCTCCTATTGTATGGACCAGACCTAAGACACTTTGGATAATGGAAATAAATCTTGTTTCTTATCATATTTTTGCTATCTTATTTTGATTACAGTTTGTTGAATGATTCATATGGTTGATTGTATTTGTGTTGCAATAAAAGATCTATTGTGATATTGTTTACAAATATATCAGATTTTTTCTCTTTGTTTTAATAGGCTCTTATTTCATAGAGTCTTCTTCATATGTGTGTCAGTTTTACCAGATGAGGATGATATACATATTACACATTTCTTATCAAGTCTTCCACCTACTTAATTTATCTCTTAAAAAACCTGATCTGAAGTTATTCAACGCCTTATTTGATGGTGTGTATTGTATGGAGTTATCTGTGATTGACATTCTTTTCTGAGTTTTCCATCCATTTGCCACCTTTATAAACATTTACCTTTCATATTCTGATGGGTACTAGGCTTGCACTTAAAACAGTGTAAGTGTGACTTCTAGTGCTAACAGGACCAACTCGTGTAAGTACAACACATTGATGAGAAGAAACTCACATGGAGGTAGTTCAAACATTATTTCTGAGAAGAAATAATTGACCAAGAATTTTTATGATAGGAAGATGAAGGAGTTGTTTGAACTCAAGCTCAGGAGTATGACCATGGATGAGTATAGTCATAGTTATATAGATCCTAATTTGGTGGAAAGATTTCATTTTAAAAGAAGCAAACTTGGGAAATATTGGCTATTTTAGTTAGCCACAAGAGCTAAAAGAAGAATTAATGAATTGGTTAAGGAATTCCCAATGGACATGAATAGACTGAGCACAAAGGTAGATTTGAATAACATACCTTTGGGTTCATATGATTACATAATTGGTATGTATTGGTTGGACAAGAATCATGATGTCCTGGACTATTATAAGAAAGCATTTACTTTCTTGGATGAGGAAGGAAACTTGAGGACAGCTCAGGGTATACCAAGGGCAATATCAATCCGAGAAATTTCAGCTTTGCAGCTGAAGAAAAGCTTCAAAAAAGGATGCCAAATATTTGTAGTGCATATGGAAGAGACATCTAAGGACAAAGTGTTATGCATTGAAGACTATGCAGTCCTAAAATAATTTGAGGATGTATTTAGAGAGATATTGGGGTTTCCACCAAAGAGGGATATTGATTTCTCCATTAATTTGATGCCTGGAGAAGCCCATGTGTCCAAGACTCCTTATAGGATGAGTACACCAAAGCTGAAGTAATTGCAAATGAAATTGGAAGATATTTTGAAGAAGGGGTATATAATCCCAAGTGTGTCACCTTGGGGTGCCCCAGTATTATTTGTGAAAAAGAAGGATGGAACCTTGAGGTTGTGCATTGACTTCAAGCGGCTGAATAAGGTGATTGTGAAGAACAAGTGTCATTTGCCAAGGATATATGATATTTTCGATCAGCTGAAAGATGAAAACATATTCTCCCAGATTGACCTCAAATAATGATATCATCGTGTGAGAATCAAAGAAGAATGTATCAGAAAGACGACATTCAGAACAAGGTATGGTCATTATGAGTTTACAGTGGTGTCATTTGTGTTGTCAAATGTGTTAGAAAAATAGGACCGTAGAGCAATAAAATAAAACAAATGTAGAAACAAAACACAGAAGACACACAATACAAGAGAGACACAGATTTACGTGGTTCACCCAGTGTGGGCTACGTCCACCAGAGAAATTTCCAAGTCCTTCCTTTATTATTATCCAGCAAA
>ML809710.1:59469-74971 GCA_009831015.1 Picea engelmannii | reverse complement strand
CGCAGAGGGGGTACCCCCCCTCTGCACTCCCCCGCGTGGAAGAGTGTACATACTTCTGGGGTGTAAATACTTCATGGGGTATAAACACGACTGAAAGCAAGGACCTCTGCATCAGGAAGATAATCAGGCTCCACAACCAACAAAATGCACCAATTATCTTCATGTGTTTGATGAATGGTATTTTCAGAAATTTCTTGGATAAGTTTGTCATTGTCTTCTTGGATGACATACTTATCTACTCTAAGTATGAAGAAGAGCATGAACGACACTTTAGGATGGTGCTACAAGTATTGTTGGAGCATCAGTTGTATGCAAATTTGAACAAATTTTCATTTTATCGGAAGAAAATACATTATTTGGGCCATATCATTTCATAGGAAGGGATAGCAGTGGATCCGAAAAAAAGATAAAATCCATTGAGGGATGGATAGTACCAAAGAATGTCTCAGAGATGAGATCATTCATGGGACTTGCAGGATATTATAAAATATTTATTGAAGGTTTCTCAAAGATTACACACCCAATCACATATTTGCAAAAGAAGGGTGTGAGATTTGAATGGACATATGATTGTGAAAGAAGTTTTCAACACTTGAATAATTTATTGACGGGTGCACCGATATTGAGGATTGTTGATCCAAATGAAGACTTCATTGTGTGCATTGATTCTTGCAAGGAAGGGCTTGGTGGGTTCCTTAGCCAAAATGGGCATGTGATATGTTATGAGTCAAGGAAGTTGAAGGAGCATGAAAAACATTATGCCACTCGTGATTAGGAATTGGAAATCATATTTCATGCCTTGAATATGTGGAGGCATTATCTCATGGGAAAGAGATTCAAGCTAAGGACAAACCATAGTGGTCTAAAATATTTGTTTGGGCAACCAACTGTGCCTTATGTTGGGCACCCAGGTTACAAGAAAACAATTGCAGTTCTCAAGAGCCAACATTTTTGGCCAAGTATGAAGAAAGAGGTGGTCGATTATATAGCTAGATGCTTAGAATGTCAGAGGGTCAAGGCTAAGCACATACATCTAGTTACATTTATACAACCTTTTCCCACCCAGGAATGGAAATGGGAAGTGGTGATAATTGATTTCATTGCCAAGCTACCAAGAGCAACTAAGCAGCATGATTCCATTATGGTGGTGGTGGATAAGCACACTAAAGCTTCTTATTTTATCCAATTGAAGCTAACTCACAAGACAACTAACATTGCATATATTTATATGAGGGAAATTGTCGGGCTATATGGTGTACATAAGGCAATTATTTCTAACCAAGATCCCAAGTTCACATCAAACTTTTGGAAAGGATTATTTCAAGGATTTGGGACAAATCTAAATTTTAGCACAACATATCATCTGGAATCAGATGAGAAAATAGAGAGGGAAAATCATGTGATTGAGAATATATTGAGGATGTTTGTGATGGATAAACCATCAAAATGGGAAGATTATCTACACTTAGTTGAGTTTGATTATAACAATGGGTATCAAACATCTTTAAAGATGATCATGTTTGAAGCATTATATGGTAGAAAGTGCAACACACTAGTGAGTTGGGACAACCCAACAAATAGAGCAGTGGTTGGGCTAGAATTTCTCAGGGAAATGAAAGAACAAATGGCGAAAATGAAGTAGAATTTAAAGGCTTCTCAAGACAGACATAAAATCTATTCCAATAAGGGTAGAACTCACGGAGAGTTTAAAGTGGGTGACCATGTGTTCTTAAAAGTGAGTGCCAAGAGAAGTTCCCTGAATTTGGGAAACTATTCAAACATAGCAACACGTTATTGTGGACCATTTGAAATCTTGGAGAGGATTGGTCTTGTTGCATACATTCTTACACTACTTGCATCCATGTGCATTCATAATGTATTCCATGTGTCTTTGCTTAAAAAGTATGTGCCTAATGTTAATCATGTAATTGATTGGAATGTGATCCAGGTGGAGCAAGAAGGAGACTTTTGAGTTCAGTCGGTGTGCATATTGGATCGTAAAGTCAAGCTACTCTGGAATCGAGAAATAGGGCTAGTAAAGATCTATCGGACCTATTATAGTCATGAAGATGCAACGTGGGAGCATGAAGAGGCCATGTGAAAGGAGCGCCTGCATATTTTTGAATATTTTTGGATTGTACATGTGTATATAATGCATTGATTTCATTGGATAAATAAGGGCGAGGGAAATGTAATACCCCTAGGCTGAAACCCAATTGTAAATGTACATATACTTTATAGGCTAGTGAGCCAAGATATTTTGGGCTAGAGTGCCATTGTATATATGTTTTGAGGCCAGAGTGCATGTGTCATTATTACGTTGGAGAGCCTAGATGCTAAAAGGTCAGCGATCCTATCATTATAATATGTAATCACACTTGATGATACTAATAAAAATATATCATTGTTGTAGACAAATCGGACAAAAGAGTATGGGGGGCTAAGAACTCCACTAGAGGGGAAAGAGGGCTAAGAGTCTAGGAAGAGAGGTTAAGCCAAGGGAATATTATATTAATATTTCCTAAAGTCTAATTTATGTTATATTTTATCCTAAGTTTCTAAAGTTGGGGAATGTATCACCAAGTGGGGACAATGTAGTTCCCAACATGACAAGTGTCAAGTTGGGAACATGGATACATAAAGTGGGAACTAGTGTATTTTCCCATTCATTCCAATCATTCTTACCATTTGTACACCCAATCCATCCATCATTGGTACCTGTACCAGGAGAGATTTTGCATTTGAATGTACCCACTAATTCCTTGGTGGTTTGGGTTGAAGAAGTGAGTTTTGATACTCGTGAGCATTCTGGGAATTGTTTTCCTGGTGTACTAGGCTAGTGGGTGTTGCAATTTGAAGGGCAACCTTGGGTTCAAGATTCTACATAGCTCTAAGACTTCATATCCAGCTTGTTGTTGAAGCCCTGGAAGGGAAGTGGGACAGTCGAAGGATTGTTGAACAAAGAAGGGGTAAAAGTTGTTGGGGTGGGACAGGTTGTGGGGAATGAGAGGCTGTGAGTTGGGAATGGTTGATGCAGTTGGCACCTTGGCCTGTGTTTAATTTTGTGGTCTGTTAGACCTTAGTCTAGCGTAAGAATCCTTTTGCTTGGTGGAGTTTTAGCCTCAGCTCAGGAGTGACCTGCTGTTGAGATTTTATGAGCAGTAGAGTCTATGGTTGGGAGGAACGTATGAGGTCTTCAACTAGTCGGTGATTTACAAAAGATAGGTGTCTTTTATGTGCTTGTTATGAATTTTGTGTGGATTTTTATGTTACTTATGTTATGGGTTTTCTATTATAATTATGCTTGATAATTATTTGGTGTTAGGAATGCATAATTACGTTCATATACAAAGAATTTAATTAATAAATGGTATCATAGTGGAAATTTTTGTGTGGGCATGGCCCAGCTTTGGGATAGGGATGCTACATTGTGTGTGTGTGTGTGTGCGCGCACACACATGTGTGCGCTTGTTTAAGTGGCATTGTGGATACATGTGGACTTGGTTTGAACCCCCATCTTCGTAAGTGTTTCAAAGATGTAGTTGGTAAGGACCTCAAAAATGCACACTTTGCAAATTGAATGAGGAAACTATTCTACATCTATTAGTCAAATGTCTTTATCCAAAAATGGTTTGGTAAGAGGCGGAGGTTATAACCAGAATAAAGTACTTATGGTAGGGTGATATTGTAGAAAATTGTTTTAGGATTTGGTTTGATAGAAGAGACCTAAAGATATTTAGAGCATTTCCATTAGTGACTTCTTGGGGAATCTATATTTCTAAGAAATAAGCTATGTTCAATTGATCACCATATTTAAACATTTCAATGTTCAATTCAAGTGAGAACAATATTTAACAATATGAAAAAGACGGTCAAGGTCAAAAGTAGAAGGCATATAAGTGAGAACAATATTTAACAATATGAAAAAGACGGTCAAGGTCAAAAGTAGAAGGCATATATCTGATGTAACAATAGTCAATTCTGGTTTGTGAGGATACTTTGATGATGCAAGGCAAGGTAAACTAGATCTTTGTAGTGCTAGAAGAATTCCACATCTATCGAAAACTCATTTCATCAAATTCAAGGCTAGATTAGTTGTTGGTTAAATTAAGTATAGTATGCAGAGTTGATGGCCTTAAAACTACTATTCAAGACTAATGTAGAACATAAGGCTGAAATGTTAAAAATCCCGGGAGATTCCATGATAGTAATTAACTAGATGAAAAGCCTTTTTATGAAGGAAATTATGGTTCTTGCATAGAAGGGAGCTTCTCATCGATTTCATACATGCGTATATATAAAGAGTTGAATAAAGTAGCTAACTCCCTCTCCAAATATGGTTCGCAAGTGGAAATTAGGAGTCTTGATGGGTTCAAATTTTCTATGAGTAAAAAATTGAGGTGAGGATTGTACTCTAGGTTGACATGCAATGGATTTTTTCTCTATTTATATGAATATCATGTAAATAAACTTATATGCTTTTAGAGACTCTTTAGATCTTAGTATTGGGGAAACTCACCAATGGGCTCACAAAAAACAAACATATCACAAAGTGAGATTAATAAACTTATAATTAACCTTAATATATTTATATCTAAATCACTTCATATAATAACATTAAAATAACTAAACTAATTTTTATATTTATGATTTTTCAATTTAATTTAGTATAAAATTATTTGCAAATTAACTATATTCAATTCTTCGAATTTAACCAAACAAATCCATAATTATAATAGAGAAGAAAAAAATCTTTAAAATTAATTCAATTAAAAAAATTATAATTTTAAAATCCAAGAACAATTGATTTAAAATTAATTAATAATACGCACATATGCTAAATTTGTAATTTGATTTGAATATTCAATTTATTTATTTTTAAATAAAAGTGTAAAACCTTATATTAATAACAATTGTATGCTATATAATGACGCATGGTAGCCATTTATTCCACCACGGGAGGGAAACCAGAACAGGTGGCTACATACTGTTCAAACACTAACATATTCTTTTGAGCTCTAGCCTTGCGGGAACTGTAATGTTTGCACAAAAAATTACAAAAAATCATTGAAACCAAGTTCTGCATTCCTCCACTAAGGATGGCTATATGCAGAGTTGCCATGGCTAAAACTATACAGACATAATAAGTAAAAACTGCTAAAGCATCTAGCTTGTTGTCATGGTAAAATAGACCACCGACTCCGCAACTAAAATAAACAAAAAACTGAAACATGGGGGCTTCAATCCATATCTGGGCCTGGTTGTCCATGAATAGTATAGGCTGGGGTGAACCGTTGACTGCAAGTCGGGCATCAGGCGCGCAGAGGAGCATCCGTGAGGGCATCAAACAAAATGTCCATCTGTTGGTTAAGGATGCTTTGTGAATGCACCTGGTCATCCTGCTTTTGCCTAATCTCAAAGAGGAGTTGAAGGTGCTCCTCTACGAGAAGGTTGGCGAAATGTTGAGGCAGATCCTCCTCCTCCTTGTCGATCTCGTTGTCAGTCTCGTTGTCGTCCTTTGTGGTGATATCCTTGTTTGTACTTGCCTTATTCTCCAGCTTCCAGCTTGGAGGAATCTCCTCCTCCACCTTGCAGCTTCTGTCACCGTAGTAGGGGTCATCGAGCTTGACGATGGGGGGGGCAAGAGGTTGGTATCCAGAGTGAGACACTCACCCAAGGGTGGCACCTCCTCTTTTACTTCGCTCGGGTTGTAAAGCAAAGGTGGAGGTGGAGATGGGGGATAATGTGCAGTGGAGGAGGTTGTCTCCATTTTGACCATGTTGGCTCCATGAAACTAGAGGGGATCCGACTGAGTGATCTAGAAGGAATGACGAGGACTGGCGAAGTGGGCGATGAGCGCTCTTTGAGAGGGGGTGAGCCTGTTAGCCCGAGAGAGGGTGTTGTTTTTGCGAGCACCCCTCTTGGGCTTTCCGCGCTCCCGGGGCATGGTGGGGGGGATAGTGAGGTGGAGGAAGGAGTGAGTGAACGTTGGGGGAAGATGCAGGGTGCAATGGAGGGAAACAGAGGAGTCGAAGCGGAGAATGGAGCGGAGGGAGGCAGAGAGGATGCCACTTGTTCGCGGGGAGAGGTCACAGAGAACAATGATGCAGAGGTTAACGTGAGGGCTGAGGAGCATTGCAGAGAGAGTGCACCAGGTAAAGAATGGAGTGAAATGAGCCCGGATGTCTCTCTTTACTCCATGAAATCCTAAAAGGACCTCTGCATTCGCCATTTAAGTCGAAAAAGACCTATGTGTCCTCCTGGTACACTCTTCTTGGCTGGTTCACTCACCCAATATCCCAACCAGGCGCACTAACATAACTCCTCTCATGGTGTGAGCCATGGAGGAATTATTATGCAGGGGTTGGCGGCTGAGGTTAATAACTTCCCCGGCTGCCCAATTCCAACTGTCTTCCGCCTTTCTCCAGGTGGCACCCCATCCGGGTGGATTTGAATATTCAATTTAAATTGTCTGTAACATCTACAAAAATTTACTAATAAAATTGGAAATTTTATTTTATTTAAAAAAAAAAAATCAATTTTAAATTAACTATTTTATATTATTTTTTAAAACTTTTAAAAATATATTTTATATTAACATTTTGTGTGTTGGGTACTTAATCAAAATAATAAACTATTAAATTTAAAAATTATTTTATAATAACGTTTTGTGTGTTTTGTGTGTTGGGTACTAAATTAAAATAATAAACTATTAAATGTAAAGCTAACAAAAATCAATTAATTTTAAAATCGAAATTAAATTATAAATTAAAAAAATATTTTAAATTAACATCATTTTTTATTGATTTAGGAATGTAGGAATACGCTTTCTTTGCAAAGTTAATCATCATCATATCGTAAAGCTCAAGGAGATTATTTCAAAAAAAAAGACCATCTATATTTTGTTTTTGAACAAATGGAATGTAGTTTGTACGAGTTAATGAATGCTAGCGAACATTAATGCTCTCCAAGTTGGGGTGTGTGTCGTTTCACACCTTAGCATATAGAGCGTTTCTATAATTGGGTGCTTGTGTTTGCCATAAAGAATTGGGATAATTGTTTTACAAAATCTAAAGTATGCAAATGATTACTCCAATTGTTTCAAGCTCTCACCCATATAGAGCGTTTCTATAATTGGGGTGTGTGTCGTTTCACACCTTAGCATATAGAGCGTTTCTATAATTGGGTGCTTGTGTTTGCCATAAAGAATTGGGATAATTGTTTTACAAAATCTAAAGTATGCAAATGATTACTCCAATTGTTTCAATGATTACTCCAATTGTTTCAAGCTCTCACCCATATGTCAACAATAGGGGCTATGTGCCACATTGCCATGCTCCCACCTAAAAAATTCGTTTCAAACTCTCACCTTTGTGTTGGCAGGGGTGATGTGTTACACTACTCCTATTTCCACTCATAAAATTGTGAGTTTAATCAAATTGTAGATTTGGGTGATGGGAGGGCCAACCACAAAGTTAATCATTGCTTTTGTGGTTGGGCCTTCTGATGACCCAAATCTACAATCAAGTTAAGAATGGCCCTTGTAAAATTGGAAAATAAGAGTGAAATCAAGAAATGCATTACCTTTTATAGCACCCATTGCTAACATATCAACAAGAAGCCCATAAGAAAGTGACTAGAACAAAGCTTGAGGAGAACTTTACCAATGTTTTGTGACACATGTGAAGATATTTAAAACAATGTCCTAGAAACAAAAAAACCACAAAAGAACAAAACCTTTCTACAAGAGAGAATCCATAATGATCTATTAGATTCATTGTGTGTAATTATAAAAAGAACCCATGTACTTATCATAAACTGGGAGGAGCCCAGCATTAAATGTAAGTGGTTGGGTAGTTCACCTACCAAGCAATGATAAATCAAATAGGTGGTTGGGTAGTTCTCCTATCGAATAGTGACCTAAGTAAACTTAACCCATGGTGTATGTACATCAACACCCCCCATATGCGCACTTTAGGGAAGTATGAAAATTAAATTAAATTTCAAAAAAGAGTCACAACTATTAGGTATGGTAAGGTACCCAAATACAAACTCTTCTAAGCGAAGAAAAGGAGAAAACCCAGCAGGAAAAAACCCCTCCCCTAAAGAGAGAAAACAACAAAAAGTGAAGGTGGGAGGACTCAAGATGACCCCCCAACGACAAATTCCTTCACTCCAAGCATCGATCATAACTAAATAAAATGAGGTGATGCCAAATCTTTAGTGAAGATGTTGGAAACTTGTTCTTCAGTGGGAAAATATTCCACGTTGAGGACACCATCCAATATGAGGTGTTTAATGTAGTGCATGTGGATCTTGATGTGCTTTTTCCTTTAATGCTCCATTGGGTTGCGAGAAATGTGTATGGCACTTTGATTATCACACAAAAGAGTGGTAGGATGATCCTATTCAAGGCCAAATTCTCTCATCAGTTGTCAAAGCCAAAGAACTTCCTGACTAGCAAGAACTACAACACAGTACTCAGCTTTTGTAGAGGATAATGCAATTGCACATTGCTTCTTACAAGACTAGGAAATAGGAGTGGACCAAAGGAAATAGACAAAGCCAAATGTGGACTTTTGATCATCAATTGAACCAGCCCAATCAGAGTCAATGAAGCCCACACACTGAGAAGTACTAGAAGTGTATTGAATGCCAAAATTTGTAGTACCATGAATGTACCTAAAAATGTGCTTTTTTTCCTTCTAGTGACTCTCATGAGGATCTTGAGAGAATCAAGAGACAAGCCCTACTTCAAAAGAGATGCCAGGATGTGTATGAGTCAAATACATTAGACTCCAAACCAGTTGTCTATACAACAAAGGATTAACATGTGGTGTAGAGCAACTGGCATAAAGCGTAACACCTAACTGAAATGGAGTAGGTGCAGGCTTACAATTAGTCACGCCAAAGCACTAAAGTAAATCAATGGCTTGCTTCTGCTGGAAAATGGAGATCCCTTCTGAACATTGAAGAACATGTAGTCCATTAAAACAATGCAAAAATCCTAGATCTATCATATCAAATTGTCCCATCAATGCTTTCTAAACACCATGATTCATAGATGAAGAACTCCCTATGAGAATTAAAGCATCCACATATATAATTAGAATCAAGGGCTAGTGCCCTACATTTTAGTGTAAATTGTAGGATCATAATTCCAACAATTGAACCCTAAAGTAATAAAAAAAACTATCCATCTTCTCATACCAAGCTCAAGGAGCTTGTTTGAGACCATACAATGAACGTCGAAGCTTGCAAACAAGAGAGGAATCTTGCACAAAACCGGGGGGCTACTCCATGTAGATTACCATGCAGAAAGGTGCTCTTCACATCCATTTGGTAGATTGACCAGCCTTGGGAGGCAACAAGAGAAAGCGCAATGCATATGGAATTCATCTTGGAAACAAGGGCAAAGGTCTTAGAATAATCAATCCCTTCAACTTGTGAAAATCCCTTGGTCATAAGACACACCTTATGCTTGTCAACAAAGCCATATGTTGCATATTTGGTTTAATAAACTCGTTTACAACAAACTAGATTATGTCCCTTAGGAAGAGGAACGAGATCCCATGTTTGATTCTTCATCGAGGAAGAATACTCCTCTATCATGGCAACCATCTTGTTCTACAAAAGAAAATTTGTCATCATAATTTGCACCATCGTCGGCATGATAATCGATGGGAGGAGAAGGATACAATGTGAGGTTGGAGAGTTCATCAAAATAGATAACTCTTTGAAACAAGACATCTTTTAAAATATGATCAAATAACCTATGTGCCTTCATATCCTCACAATAACCAACAAATATCGATGGTTGGATCTTCTTCTCCATAGCTTTGCAATTTTCATCTGGAATTAAGGCCCATGTTGGACTGACAAATACTCTAAAAATAGAGACATCAAGCTTAACATGGCTCCAAGCTTTCTCTACAGTCATATGTAGCACTGCCCTATGAGGCATCCGATTTTGAATGTAATTGGCACCCAGAAAGAAGGTGCCATATTCTTGGATTGAATCATGCGGTTTTCCAATTCTTTCATTGTTCGGTTCTTTCTTTCAGTGATGCCATTTTGTTGAGGGGTGTAGGGAACAGAGTGTTGATGTTGAATGTTGTGTTCTCTATAAAAATCCTTGAATGCATGATTGATATACTCCCCCCCCATTATCTATGTGTAGTTTCTTGATAGAAAGACGTGATTGCTTCTAAAAAAATCCTTGAAGGTCTTAAAAATAGCAAAGACCTCATTCGTGTATTTAAGAAAGTACACCCAAGAGCGACGTGAGAAATCATTAATAAAAGTGAGTGCATACTTAACCCTTGAAAATGAACGCGTTGGAAATGACATGAGATCACTATGTACCAACTCAAGGGGTGTCATAGCATGTAAGACCTTTCCTTTAGGAAAATAATATTGATGTTGTTTGGCAAGATTATAACTTGGACAAATTCCATTAGTGCAAGAAACTTTAGGAAGACTAGGCACCAAATTTTGTGTGCCCAACTGCTGCAAATACATGTAGTTTAGATGTCCAAATATTTCATGCCAAAGTCTACTCAAAGAATCAGCATGTGCAATGAAAGAGGAACTAAAGGAAGGCTCAAAAGAAATAAACATATATAATCAGGAACTATGATCAAATCTTCCAGAAGCAAAAATAATGTTTAGATTCGGTAGTTCTTGAATGACTACATCATTAGGAGAAATATCTATTATTTTTCCATTACTAGAATGGCATATCTAATAGATACATAATAGATTTGAATAGATTCCAGCAACAAGGAGAACATCGTTGATCCACTCATCAGTGAATTGCACAATCCTTGAGCCTAAATCATCAAGCTGTGTAGAGTCTCCAACTGCAATTTGTAAAATGCTACTTTGAGCTTGAGGTTCCATTCTCTATATCTTCAACATAATTTAGAGATTACACAAACACATATCTAGATTTCTTTTTGTATTTTCTATAGATAAAATGGTGGAATCAATTGTTGTTCAGCTCCTAACTCTCCATAATTATCACACATGGAAACTCAAGATGCAACGGTTGTTGCAATCTAAAGGGCTTTGGAAAATGTTAGTTGTGGCTCAACCAATGTTTACCAAGGAAATCAAGAGATTTTCCTATCAAAACAAACTTGATGAAGACATGGGTCTCATTGGCTTTCTTGTTTCAGATAATTTATCGTTTCATATTGTTGAATGTAAAACTCCAGAATCAAGTTGGGACAAGTTAGCTTCCTTATTTGGTAAAGTCAATGAATTTTGAGCCCTACAATTGGAAGCATAATTGCCATCACTTGTACATGGTGAGCATGTGCCCATTGTGACTAGATAAATCATGCGTCCATTGAAGATTATCTTGCTAAATTCAAGTTATTGGTGGCACAAATGAAAGGGTGTGGAAAAAAAAAATCAGATGAAGACTGCATTTTCTTGATTTTATCCAAGCTAAAAAGTCATTTACAGGTATTTTCTTCTACTTTTTATTCTACTATGGATGTATTGGGAGATGAGTTTAAAATTCCATCTTTTAAGCATTTTTGTGAACGTATTACAAGGGCACAATCTAAGCTTATGTAATTAGATGCCCTTTCTAGCTCTAAGAATCAGGCTCTTGTAGCTAATACCTCCAAAGGTAAGCACAAGACTCTCTATAAACAAAAGAAAGATTCTACTCAAGTTGATGACTCTCACTCCAAGCCTCAGCAGAAAACAAAATATTTTCCTTCGTCTTCCTATTGGTTGTGGAGCCCGGTTATCTTCATAATTCAGAAGTCTTGTTTCAGTCATGTTTGAATCCCATTTCCTGATGGGGGGGTGTGGGGGGGCTTGACCCCCCACATCTCTCTCCCCCCCCCAAGGCAAGGATTCGAGCGCAATGCCCCCAAAGAGAAATTTTTGGGAAAATTTCCTTGTAAAAAATTGTAATTCTATAGTCAATCTCGACCATTCATTACAAGGTCGCAGATCTGACAGTAGAAGTTATGTTAGGTTTTTTTTTCCCTAGAAGGAAACCCTCTTTTATAAGGGAATTGTATTTTGGTTGTGTATGTGTGTGTGAATATTGTATTCTAAGAGAGGATATTGTGAGAGAAAGAAGAGAAAGTTACATTGAGTATGTTGTAGGTTGTATCCCTTCATTTGTTGGATAATAATAAAGGAAGGACATGGCAATTTCTCTGGTGGACGTAGCCCACGTTGTGTGAACCACGTATATCTGTGTCTCTATTGTATTGTGTATCTTTTGTGTTTTATTTCTACATTTGTTTTATTTTATTGCTCTGTGATCCTATTTTTCTAACACTTCCAAGTCTGGTAAGTATTCCTCCAAGACAATGAAGAAGAAGTCAAGTGAAACCTACAGTTTTTGTGGCGGACTTGGGCATGCCAAATCCAAATGTTGGTTAAAACTTGAAGCTTTGAATGAAGTCATGCAGCAACACAAAATTTCAGTTCCCAAACCTTCTTTATCTAGTAAAGGGCATACTTTATCTACTCATTATGGGTGCATGCTCATTAAGTGATGACAATTCTGCTTCTAACTGTAGGGCTCGAAATTCATTGGCTTTACGAAATAAAGAAGCCAACTTGTGCCAACTTGGTTTTAGAGTTTTGCATCCATCAATATGAAACAACAAACTATGAAACATGCAAGCCAATGAGACCCATGGCTTCATCAAGTTTGTTTTGATAAGAAAATCTCTCGATTTTCTTGATAAACATTGGGCGTCGGCTAACATTTTCCAAAGCCCTTTAGAATGAAGAAGTTGTTGCATCTTGTGTTTCCATGTGTGATCATTATGGGGAGTTAGGAGATCATTAGTCCTTGATTCTACCGTTTATTAATAGAAAATACAAAAAAAACACCAAATCAATGTCTGTGTAATCTCTAAATTATGTTGAAGATATAGAGAATGGAACCTCATGGTCAAAACAAAGAGCTCTAACAAAATATTTACAACCGCCATTCAATTTCTGCAATGAGCATTGGTGTCAGAGAGGGCAGGTTATACAGGTTGCAGGGCCAGCATGTAAGAGGATCCGAGGAGATCTTGGATCATGGATCGATGTCAATGATAGAGGACGAAGAGCAGAAGGCTCTGAAGGGTGAACAATCGAAGAATGAGCAGAGTTCACAAACTTCCAGTGTGGGGAGTCAACCTTTAGAGGGGAAGAAGGAATTAGCCCCTTCTAGTTCTGTCAGGATACCGAGTTGGTACAAGATGGCATTGATGGATGCTCAGGAGCAGGAGGCTTCCAGGAGCACATTGAGGGAGAGCAGGCATTCGACGAAGTTTCCAAACTTCATGGCATTGATATGTAGCATCATCAATTTCGAGACTTCTAGTGTTCAGGAAGTAGCTGACCAATAGGATTGGAGGGAAGCCAATGGGCAGGATGATGTGTTCGACATTGTGTCAAGATCAAAGGGAAAACCAGTTCCAGGTGGTTTGTTGGGAAATACCTTCCTTCCTAAGAGGGAGTGTTGATGCATGTAGCATTGGACAAGTATTTCTGCATAGGTTTGGTGTCTAGCATGCGAAAGTTGTCTAAATCCTTTTATCTTGAATTTAATTTAATTAAGGGAATTATTAAAGTAAATTGTTGTTATTAATTAATTATTTAATTAATTGAGTTATTTAAGGAAAATGCTAAAAGTAATTAGTATCAATTGTCAATCACTTTGGAGATTAGAAATAGATTATAACTCATTATTATAAAAGCAAGGCCATGGTAAAGAAGAAGACACTTTCACATAGAGATAACAACACAGAGATAACAAAGAAAGACTTTTGCTAGTGTGGAGCCATTCTAGAGTGTAAAGGCAGAGAAGGACTTTTGCTTACACTTGAGACTGATACTTGTGTTGAGAGAGTTGACACATAGATAATTGAATCACTAATGAAGAGAGGTTATCACAAGTGGGTTTCAGTCAAGCTAAGCCACAAAGAAGTGTTGCGTCATGCAGAGTTTTTCGTATAGGATTTTCATACATGTACGTGGGCACCAATGGAGACAGGCATGTGTACGTGGTTGTGCAGTAGGAACAGTCACGTACATCTCGAAAAGCATGCAAATCTAGGTAGTACAACAGATGTAGTTCAATAAATCAGACTTTACGAGGTTTGTCTGCAATTGTATTTCTCTCAATGGACACTGGAGCCATGATATTTCTGGGGTTTTCTCTAGATTTATTGAGTTGAATATTTCAGCAGTATATTTTTGTTTTGTGACTTGTTAATCCGATTTGCCGGAATTTCAATATGGTATCAAACCAATTTGCTTGTCCACATTGTAGAAGATGATCTTAATGTATTAACGTAATCTAAACAGAAAATGAAAAAAGCATCAAGAAATTTCTGGACAGCACTCAATGCGCGACCCGGGCAAGGAAAATAAATGGTGGCTATCAACTGCGCGGGCCAAACCTAGCACATACATCTACTCACCTACCGAACCGCCCTCCGATCTATACATCTGCTTGCGTACAAGATGGAAAAGGACTCAAACCCTTGATTGATATCTGTCCTACTGATCAATCATTTGTCCAAGGTGCCTCGGCAACTCGTAATGCAAATGAAGCGGTATCACCTGACATGGATCCGGAGATATGATCATTTCGATGATCTCAACATTTCTCTTTCGGCCAGAGCATATATGTGGACCTTCTCTCAACTAGGCGTACATCTTCCAACTTGTGCAACACACCGGAGCGAACCTTTCTAAGATTTTCGCAACTGCAGGGTTACGAATTACGGTCTAGTCATAGGTAACGTAGGATTGGCACTAGAAACCCTCATCCGACACACAAGATCGCACCTCTTTCACCGAGGAGAATCTGACCCCGTCTTCGATCTGATCTAAGGATCTTGAAGGTCAAACAGCCTACAAATATTTCATTAAAAATGAGAAGGGTTTTGCAGAAATAGCTAGCTCTGATGCTAACATAGTTACCAACTTAACGAGAACTCTACAGAGTTCTCGTTTTTTGAAGGGTCCATTGTTTTACCCCGTTTTTAAAAATGGTGCTACTGGTAGCACCCCCTCTCCCTTTTGAGGTGGTTTTTCGATATTTTAAATTTTTCAATCCACAATGTTTGCACATTTTTTTTAAACGCTTATTTTTCATTTTTTCATTTTTTTCATTTTTTTTTATTATTATTCAATGGTGTTTTTAGTCATTCTTTCATGCTTCTTTCAATCTTAAAAATATTTTTTACCATTTACTTTTTTGAAGTTATGATTTTTTGTCTTCTTAATTAATTTATTGTTCCATACTTTTAAAATATAGTGGAAAACACCATTCTTAACACATTGTTTACCTTTACTTCAATACATAGAAAAAAAATTGTAGTTAAATAACACTACTTTTTAATATTTAACAAAAAAATATAATTCATTTTTTTTATATAAATTAAAAACTAAAAAAAATAAGAAAAAAAAAGAACTGAAATTATTAAATAAAAAAAAAATAGATAATAAAAAAAATCAAAGA
>ML809710.1:25194-59232 GCA_009831015.1 Picea engelmannii | reverse complement strand
GAAACTTAAAATACTAAAGAGGAAAAAAAAAACAAAAAACAAAACAAATATATAAACTAAATCTAGAAAAACAAAAAAACAAAAAAAGGTAAAAAACCAAATTTATGGCCTAAAAACTTTAGAAAAGTTTTAAAAACAAAAAGAAAAATCAAAAATATATATTAAAAAAAAACAAATTAACACACTTAAACTACAAAAATATATATTAAAAAAAAACAAATTAACACACTTAAACTACAAAATTTAATACAAAATTAGAGAAAAAGAAAAAAAAAAACATAAAATTACAAAAAATAATAATTTTTTTATTGAAAAACTTAAAAATATGTAAAAGTTTATGAAAAAACAAACAAATTAAAAAAAACATATGCATCGGTGATGGGAGGCCATGGGGGGTGATGCCCAACATCATCCCAACCCCCAGGGGCTAAGCTCTGGTCCCACAGGGACCAGGACAGGGACCAGGGCTTAGCCCCTGGGGGATGGGGCGATGTCCAGAATCAACCCATCCCCTAGGGGTTGGGGTGATGCAAGGCATCACCCCCATGGCACCCACGGTGCTCAACCAGCATGGGCGTCGTGGGTGTCGTGGGGGGTGATTTTGGGCATCACCCTAGCCCCCAGTGGCTAAGCCCTGGTCCCACGGGGCCAAGGCTTATCCCATGGGGGTTGGGGTGGTGTCGGGAATCGCCCCAGCCCCCAGGGGCTAAGCCTTAGCCCCGTGGGACCAGGGTTTAGCCCATGGGGGCTGGGGTGATACCCGACATCACCCCAACCCCCACGGGCTAAGCCTTGGCCCCGTGGGACTAGTGCTTAGCCCCTTGGGGCTGGGGTGATGCCCATTATCACCCCAACCCCCACGGGCTAAGATTTAGCCCCGTGGGACCAAGGCTTCGCCCTTGGGGACTGGGGTGATGCCAAGAATCGCCCCCCACGACACCCCAATAATATGTAGGTTTGTAATTTATTTTTTTTTAATTTTAATTAAAATTTTATGTTATTTCAATTGCAAAATTGTATTTTATTTTTTTTGTTTTAAATGTTATTAAATTTGTTTATATTTGCTTTTTCTAGTTTCAATTAAAATTGATAGTTTTTGTATTGTAAAATTATTTTTAATTTTCTTTTTAAATTTTGGTTTTTTTTTTAATATGTTTAGAAGTTTATTTTAAAATTGGTTTTTAAATTTTATTTTTATTATTTAGTTATTGATTTTATTAAAATTGTTTTGTTTTCATTTAAATATTGTTTTTAAAATATATATTTTTGAACTTTTTGTATTTTATTTTAATTTTAAAGTTTTAGTTCAAGATTTTTTAATATTTTTTTATTTTAGATATATTCTTTTTAATTTTGTTAATTTTGTTAAAAAAAAAAATTTGTCTTTTTAAAGTTTTTTATTTTTTCAAATTATATTTTAAAGGTTTTTTTAATAATTCTTTTGTAAAACAAATATATAATTATTTTTTAAATTATTGTTTTTGGAGGAAAATTTAAATTTTTGGGGGTTTCTTTTTAGTTATTTTTCTTTTTCCCATTGTTTTTTAATCTTTTTATTTTTTATTTTTTTAATTGAATTTATAATATATTTTTTTAAATGTGTTTTTTGGTCATTTAAAAAAAAATATTTATTTGTGAAGATTTTGTTATTTTTATTTATTTGTTTTTTTAAATGTAAATTAAAAAAATAAAAAATAAATTTTGTAAATAAATTTTAAGAGACCATTTGGAGTCTAATTTTGGGTTGTTTATTTACATAGGGTTTTGTTGTCAATATTACAATTTCAATTAGGTCGTAAATAGCTATGATTTTTACGTTTAGGAAAAAACATTTTTTTTACGTAGCATCACTTTTTTATTTAAGTGTTGATTTTAAGGTTTTTCTAAGCTACTGTCTGAGTTTCGAAGGCCATATTCAAAAAATGTTATAATTTTGACCACGTTTAAAAAAATGGTACTACTGGTAGCACCACATCTAAAAAAATGGTGCTACTGGTAGCACCACTTTTTGATTTGGGGGTTGATTTTGCTAATCAAGTAAGACTTGGCAGTTTAGGAACTACAGGCAGTTGGAAGACACAATTGTTGAGATAGATCCACTACAGACAGTTGGAAGACACAACAGGTTGTATTCCACTGCTGCAACTAATCAAGTAAGAATATCCATGCGTCTAACTAGCTATTAATCACCATGCATGCATATATGTGTAAGTTTTTTTTTCCAAGTTAGGTTGAGCTTAGATCTAGGTCAGCCTCAATGTTGGATGGAAGAACAATCTACTTAAGAGTGGTTGGGATGTTGTCACCAGGATTGTGTGAGACTCAGTAGCCTAGCCTAGATGCCCCTTAAGATAATTTTTTTCCTCTACAAATGACTCTCACCCTCAACTCCTTCCATGAAATTTGAACATGTATCTTGATGGAAATTAAACTCCACACAAACCAATTAATATACACCTCATGAATGATATATCCCTAAGTTACTATGTGACAGAAAAATTAGCATATCTCTTCTATCTCTTTAATGTTTTGTTGTATTAACCATGATGCCTCTTGACTTAAAAATGCGCTCAATTAACATTAAGTTATACAATTTCAATGTAGGAGAGGATTCTTCATAACCAATCCATACTCGATAATATGGATAGTGACAATCCATTCTTTATCATATACTGGGGTTTGCCTAAATGATCAGCCTTGGTTTAATATGTATATCTTAACTTTGAATATGATGACAATGTACATTTTTTTTCACAGAAAAAAGAGTAATTTTATTCATCTCGAGAGACAAAATTACATTTTGTAGATGCCACCATAGTAGCATTGACGCTTGTCCATATGACTGGCAGAAATAGGCCGCAAGATCTGGCCTTTGAGGGGTTGTACAAAAGAGTGAGCAGAAGGATATAAGGAGACATGTTCTGTGATTTTCAATAAACCACACAGAAATCTCACAAAGATACCAAAAAAAACATGTACGTTACCAAAAGGTCAAAATAATGTCAGCATCAGTACAAGTGGACCGAGTCAAAAATGTAAAGTATGCTTAAGAATGTATTTTGCTTCCCATGATTCTGATAAAAACATTGAATTGTTGAAGTAGTAGATGTGGCAATAATGTGATATAAAACAGGCAAAAAAGTAATAGATGGAGATTAGAACTGTGAAAAACCGAAAGCCTCTATATAGGGGTGATGGATGATTACAATGTACATATATAAATGGACATTGTATTTTAATGAACATTAAATTCAATTGAGTGACCAACCAACATCAAACTGAAAATTGTTCAAAATGCCAACACAATCTTCTTTCCTCATAAAACTAGCTCTCCTTTATCTCTATCCCCTTTTAGCTATATTTTATGAAGTGTTATTAGAGATTTTTAGAGCATATAGAAATTATTTAAAATGGCTACAACGTTATATTTGTATTATTTGTATTAGTTTAGATGTTATTAAAAGAATTGAGTTATTAAAATGGCTACTTGGGGTGACCTCATGGCTGGCAAGCAGGTAACTTCTTAATGCACAACGGACCTTAGTTTTCACTCCCATTTGTAATTGTTGGTTTTGGTTAATGAGATTGTCGCCCCCCACCCACTGTTGTCAGAATTCTTATTAGCTCCATACCATACATTCGGGAATAGAAGTGCTCTCAAAGGGATAGGGGGTTCACACACGGACTAGCATGCAGCTTCGAAAAATG
The DNA here is from genome assembly GCA_009831015.1 of Picea engelmannii. Classification (NCBI taxonomy): domain Eukaryota; kingdom Viridiplantae; phylum Streptophyta; class Pinopsida; order Pinales; family Pinaceae; genus Picea; species Picea engelmannii. The sequence continues at coordinate 55,524 of ML809710.1, read as the reverse complement.
ACGCTATCTCTACTAATACATACTAAAAAACACATTTTTACTTATTTATATTTATAAAGTACATCATAATTTATAAATTTAAAAATATAAATAACAACACCATTATGACAATCATATAGTAATGATATTCAAATAGACAAAGATTCAATATAATATAATATTAGATCATTTTTATATTGGATATTTTTTGTTAAGTTTATAGTGTATAATATAAATTGAAACTCAATATAATATAATATTGGATATTTTTTTTTGTTAAGTTTATAGTGTATAATATAAATTGAATATAATGCATTATTATAATATTGGTAATTTTTGTTAAGTTTATTACTATATAATATAATATAGATTGATTAGTAGTTACTACCATGTTGGATCTAGGCTAGTTAATCAATCATTCAAAAATGTATTTTTTATTGAATTGAAAATATTTTTATTAAAAATAATGATTTTGATATAAAAGAATATAATTACAATTAATTAGAAAATGTTGTTAAAGAAAAGTTCAATTCAACATTTTTCACACATGTCTTAGTGTTATTCATTATTGAATCAAGAGAAACTTCCTCATATATAGATATCTTCATAATATGTCTTGTAGACACATATTCACCTTATACAAATATTCAAAATATTAACATATTACAAAATATTCAAATTGCCTTCAAATAGAACATTATTCTAATTGTCGAAAATATAATTCAGCATAATAGTGTTTATAACAAAAATGTTCTAAAATAATTAGAACATATGGAAACAATCACTTGTGTTCACTGATCCCTCAAAAATATCCTCTATAAAGAACCATCCTGAAGGAGATGACACATCTTTCTTTGATAATATATCAGCTTCCTTCTTGAATTTCCTTGTGAACGTGCATAAAGTTGATGCCAGAAAACATGTCACAAAGCCTTATAATCTTCGTTTTCCAAGAATTGAGGGCAAAAATATTGAGCTTAGATCTGTTGGATATCCAATCTAGCACCACTTTGGAGTCTTCAACAACCATGATGGGATCAATGTGAAATTTTTTGGCCAGACTCAAAATCCCCCAAAGACCCATGATTTATGCCTTGATGTTATTCCCTTCTCCACCAGCAAAGTATCCTTTATAAACATGTGAGACATTGAATTTAATAAAAATTCCTATCCTACATAAGCCCTCAGTTGTTGCCCCATCAAAAAAACCAATAGGAGTATTATAAAAGAAGATTGGATTTAATATGTACTCCATTTTGTCAACTTCATTGCTAATTGTATGTCCATTGATAGCCAAAAGGATATGTGAGATTGTATAGTCATCATTCCTTATCCTATATTCAAACAAAATTTGGCTTCGATATTTCCAAATACCCCATAGGATCAGAAAGGGAAAGTGTCTCAAATGTGGAAAAGAAACAAACCAAACCAACAGATTTTCCTGCAAAGAAGATATGTCCCAAGACTTGGCTATCCTCATCTTATTCAGAATGAATTTCCAAACATATTGTGCGAAATCACAATGGACAAACATATGATCGGTTGATTCCTCATTTTTCAAGCAGAAAATGCATACCGATGGCCCTATTCCCCCACGCTTCCTGAAATTTACTCCTGTGAGGACATGATCTGTCAAACACAACCATATGAAAATGATGATTTTTTTAGGAACCTTAATTTTCCAAATTACCTTATACCACCATCTATAATATTTTTTTGCAAATTGATAGACCATCGCGCCATAGGTTGAGCTTGCAGTAACATCTCCAGATTTTTGGTTCTAGGACCACACTATCTTATCATTTAAGTTTGACAATGATATGCAATTGTTGCACAAAAAGGAATGATAATCTAACCATTATGTCGCAAGAACACTTGAGAGCCCCAAGTCATCAGACAAAATCCATGCTTGATTCGAGTTCTCCAATTGAGATGGAACTGCAATCTGTGCCAAAGTGAAAATCTTTAAATCATAGAGATGGCCAATCAGAATATTTGACGGTCTATACTTTGAGGATCCCCCTATATAAGGATCCAGGACAACCATGATCCTTTTACCACTGCCAACCAACCATGAGATCCATTTTTTGATAATAGGAATAGCTCGGAGATAGTTTTTCCAAATATTAGAAGCACCAGGGAAGCTATGTGCTTCATTACGCAACCACGACACCGCATCAATACGCTTTAAGTATTTTTTTTTTTAATAATTGTACTCCATAAACATTTTCCAACCAGACTCCTCCAACATGACTTAACCACCAGTGCTACAGAAAACCAGTGAAGATTTCTAATGCCCCATCCCCCCATAGATTTTGATCTGGCTATCTTTTTCCAGCTGGCTAAATGGAACTCCGAAGATTTTTTGGGTCCCCTCCAAATAAAACTCGATATAATCAGTTGAATTTTATTTATGATAGTGGAAGGGACTTTAGCCAGACTAAACCAGTATACATGAAGATTTTGAAGCATAGATTTTGCCAATACTAACTTGCCGCCTAAGGAAAGCCAACGAAATGTCAAATTGTCAATCTTCTTTTCCACCTTTTGAATTAGCCATTTCCAATCCCAAACCTTGTAAGAATTTGGTTTGATAAAAAAGACTAAATATTTCAATCCTTCCTCTAACATGTGGATCTGAATATTAAAAGCCTCCCTTAGTCTATCCTCCAGTATATGATCAGTATTATGGGCCAGAAAACATGACTTCTGACAATTAACTTTCATTCCAGAGTCCTTGCAAAAACTATTTAAAATAGCTTTGAATTCTAACCAGTCTATTATCTTCCCCAAACCCAAAATGAGCACATCGTCTACGAAGAACATATGAGAGATGATAGCTCTAGTGGCCACTTTAATACCTTGGAATTTCCCTTCCAATCTCGCTTTATTTAAAAGTATGTTGGAGCTTTCAACTATCAGAAGAAACAAAAGCGGGGACATTGGGCATCCCTGCTTCAACCCTCGATTGCATTTGAAGAAATCTGTTGGGGTTCCATTAATCAAAATAGTCATGTTAGCACTTGTGACACATGTCATTATCCATTGAGTGACCTCCCATTTCAAGCCTATCTGAATCAACATAAGCCTTAGAAAATTCCATCTCACCTTGTCATAAGCCTTCTTTAAATCCAATTTAAGACTTAAAGAACTTATGTTTTTTACCTTAACTGTGTGCATGCATTATTGTGTGATCCCCGCCGCATCATAAATTAGTCTATCCTTAAGAAAACCAAATTGTTCACCAAAAACACACGAGGCCAGTTTTTCCTTAATCCTGGATGAAATGATCTTAGATATGACTTTGTAGACAAAATTACATAGAGCAATTCGGTGAAAATCACTGAAAACTTTTGGCTTATTAACTTTTGGAATGAGAGCTATAAAAGTTGCATTCCAAGCCCATAGGACCCGGCCTTTAATCTGTGATTCATCAATGGCCCTTACTAAATCCTCTCCCATAATGAGAAATTATATACTAATAATATTTTGGACATTAAGGTCTTACATTAAAAATAAATGTCCTTAATATTGTTGTGTTAGAATCAGTTTAATAAATATATTGTTGATGAGATAATTCTAGAATCTTTAGGGTACAAGGAAAGAAGCCATTATAACAATATACTCATTATGAGCTCAACATGTCACTTATGGGAAAATTGAATCTAAGTTGAGAGGATAACAATCATTCCTCCCAATCACTCAAATTAACTCAATTGATAAAAAAAATTGTGAAATAGTATTTAAATAAAATAAATTAAATATTATCATTTTTATAAATAAAATAAAATGTTAATGTGTTCTTTCAAATTTTGATCATGAAAATGATTTACTCGACATGTATTTTAAAGGAACTTATAAATTGTACATGTTTTAATTTGCATTTAATGTATATTGTTTTGTTAAATCTTTAAAACTAATGTTATTTGACATTATATATTCTACATATACATAGAAGTAAGCTTTAAAAAATTGTTAAAAAGTAATATATTCATTTTATTGAAAATGCATAACATCATAAACTAATTTAAATTGCGTAATTAGATTAAAATCATAACTTTAAATATAATATTATTAATAATTTTAAAATATTAAAAAAAAATTGAATTTTAGGTTTTAAAAAAACATAACAAGAAAAAATATGAACAAACAAGAAAAAGAACATCTAAAAAAATTATTTTCTTTATAATTGAAAAGATTTAAAATAAATAGTTGTTTTGGTAACACCACTTTTAAAAGCCACGTAAAAACAACTATTAAATGTGACTTAAAAAAAAAAAAAACTCTAGGCACTTCTCATCAAGTTAGTAACTATATTCTACTCCTTCCCTTTAACACGATTTAAGGGGGGGAAATGAAATTTTAATAGGATATCTACTAAAATTATGGTGGGTTGAGTGGTCGCAATTTCGAGAAGGATAGTGATCGGTCCTTGTTGCTTCCTATAGAAAATAAGAACTTTTGAAGGAGGAGGTGAGTTGTCTAAGATGCAAGCCCTTAATGAAGAACTCATTAAGGTGGTTAAGAACTTAACACGAGGAAATGTGATAAATGCAAGAAGGACAAGGATGATTAAAAGGAAGAATTGAAAAATAAGGATGAAGGAATTGTCAACTTACAAAACCATAATCAAACACTACTAAATGAGGAGGCTAAGTGTTTGCAATAAGAAAATAGGTGCTATTAAAATCAAAAGAATTTGAAGATTGTGATGAACTACTAAGAGAATCAAGATGAGATGTCCAAGAAGGTTGAAGAAGCCCTAAATACGAAACATAACAAATTAGAAGCTAAATACACAATCAATGAAGGACAAAAGAAATAGATATATAGATTCACCATTTTGCTTCATAATGAGGATGAAGATAACTACAAGAAGATAAACAAAAGGTTATGGAGAAGGATGAGATCCAACTAGGAATGATAAAATCCAAATTGGAAAAAATGGAAAAAAAATAAATAAATAAATAAATTTGAAGGCATTCTCTCTCAAGCAAATATAATTGAAGATCAAACATAGATGCTCAATCATGTCATTGTACCAACAAATAATATTGATGCTAAGGGTGTGGAAATCGAAGGTGGAACCAAATCGACATCCTCGTTACCAAAAAAGACAATAAATCAACATCAACATTCAAGAAGATGTCACAATCAATGATATTCAGGAAATGGGTCATCAATGCAATTATGCAACAAGATATTATCAAAGACCGACAACTGCAACATTTTGAAAAAGTTACAATAGCACATGGAATCAAAGAAAAGGAAACTATGCAACAACAAACAATCGAGGTTTAACACAAAAAATAATTGAATTGGGGTGATGGATAATCATCAATGGTAGCGAGAGAGGAAAAATCTAAGGAAATCCTTTTACTTGGTTTCATTATAGGTAAAACCTTTCACTACAGAGATTTTCAAAGAGGGTACTATGGTGTTGTTTTGGGGATTCATTGGTTGAGAACATTAGGTACAATTTCAACAAACTATTAGGAATTATTCATGAGATTTGAATTGGAAGGAAGTCAATATGAACTTAAAGGGTTAAAGTCTAGACCTTCCCAGGTCATCAGCTCTCATAGAATGGAAAAACTCTTAAAAATAGATAATAGGGGAGTTGTGGTTAGACTTTATTCTATGGAAGAAAAGCAAGAAGATGAAAATATTCCAAAGGAATTAAAATGAGCCTTGGAAAATTGCCATAAGGTCTTCGAAGAAATTCCTAAGGGATACCTCCATCTAAAGATGTTGTCACGTGCATAACATTAAAAATTAAAAATAATAAAAAATTACATGTTTAGTAATTTTATCCAACCCTTGTCTTCCCAAAGAACCTCTGTTGTTGAAGGTTGTTCATTTTATCTCCCTTAGAAGGAAGGTGGGGAAAAGGTGTTTCCTGGAAACCCTAGGCATAGTTTAAGGCCCGGGAAGGAACCTTTGGTGGCTTAAGGGAGAGAATTAAAAGGAGGCTTGGCTTTGGATATTGGCCATGCTTCCTCTATTGGAATAAAGTATTTTATGTCTATTCCAAAAAAGGAAGCATCAATGGAAGTAAGAGAATGAAAACAATTAACAATTAAAGGGGTCCTTAGAGTAGAGAATACCTAGAAGAAGGTGACAAAATGATCATCCTCTCCCTAAATGTTAGAGGGGTGGGGGGTGCCTCAAAAAAATTAGCCTTCAAAAGGCTATGTTATGTCTACAAACTAAATATAGTGTTATTCCAAGAAACTTTGTATGTAGGGAGTAAAGCAATAGAGGTTATTTCATATTTCTTGACATATAGGTCTTTATGTACATATATGTAGAGGGTCTTTCTAGGGATCTTAGTACATGATATAATTTTAGTGTTTAGCCTGTCTCCACTTCTTTCTTGAATGCGAGAATTTTGATGGATTGTAGGTCGAAGGATCTAGGAAAGGTGTTCAAAATTATTAACATATATGATCCATATATGGACAAAAAACCATTATGTGATTTATTAATGGACCAAGGCTTTTTGGAAGGTGATAATGTGATTGTAGAAGGAGATTTGAATTTGACTTTGAATAATAGGGAGATTTGGTGTGTATCTACAAGACTTGATCCCCTAGCGGGGATTTTTATTCACTCTTTTGATGATTTGAAGCTTATTGGTGTGGAACTAATACAAGTAATGTCTACCTGGAGAAATTCTAGAAGAGATCATGCAGGTATATCAAAAAGGCTAGACAAGTTCTCAATGGTAGAAACTCTTGTAGAATAGGTGGAAAAATTGAAGTCTTGGGTTAGAATTGGAGGTTCTTCAAACCATTTCCCACTCTTGCTACAAATTGAATCAGATTCTTAAAAACCTTTAGCTCCCTTTAAATGTATTCATGCATGGTTAGTTGATTATGATTTTAGGAATTTAGTGATGGTGAATTAGAAGAAATTTGGCAGCAACTCCAAGGATTCTTCAATGTCACAATTTGCAAAAAACTTTAAAAATGTAAAGAAAATTATAGTAGAATGGCCAACAAGAAAATATTTAGAATATAAAAGAGAATTAGAGGTAGTCGAGGAAGGGATGGCAAGGTTGTTTGAACATAATGTTGAAGTTGTTTTTCCAGAAGAGGAATTTCATAGGTTTAAAGTGTTTGAAGAAAAGAAAAAAAAAATGTTGGAAAAATAAGAGATTGAGTGGAAGCTTAAGAAAAGAACTATATGGTTAGTAGAAGGGGATGATAATACCAATATTTTCCAAAATTATGGAAAATATTTAAATATAGTTTAGGAATTGGATATTCAATATGGACTAAAGGCTAAGTCTTTTCCTAAATTAGTAGAAGTTGGAAAAGGGCACTTCAAATATTTGTTTGAAGAGCTTGATGAGGCTCGTATAAGAGAAATTATGTGGATGGTAAGGTTGTTTCCAATATTCATTTGACCAAATGAATGGGGATTTGAAGGTAAAAGTGTCAAAAGAGGAGCTAAAAGTTGTGTTAAACTTATTCAAGAGAGCAAAGGGTCCAAGGCCATATGGGTGGATAGTCAAATTAGTTTTGGGATTTTGTGAGCTTTTGGAAGATGAGTTGCTAAGAATAGTGGAGGAATCTAGGACAGCTGACAAGATCCTAAGGGGGGCTTAACTCCACTTTTATATCCCTAATACCCAAAAGAATGAAGCCAAATCTTTTGAAGATTACAGGCAATTTCAATGTGCAATATATGGTTTACAGAATTATTTCAAAGATAATAGTCAACAAATTGAAGCCTATATTCTCGAGGTGTATTTATGAAGAGTAGTTTGGATTCTTGTTCAATAGACAAATCCATGGTGCTACGGGAATAGCACAAGAAGACAAGCATAAAAATATGAAAAATCCTAGTAGTGGTCTGAAGATTGATGTTGCAAACGTTATCATATTGCAAGGTAAATTGGATCTTTTTAAGGTTGATTCTAATACAAATTGGAATGTAGATCCAAACAATAAATTAGATAATGAGTCGTCTCTTGTTAGATTCATTTGTAGTAATTATTAATGGAATCTCATAAGGATTTTTCCAAGCTTCAAGGGGACTTAGGCAGGGATGGCCCTTACTCCTTGTTGGAGCGGGCTATTTTGGATAAGTTTTGGGAATCGCGCAGAAGTGGATCAGGCGACATTTGGCAAAACAAAAACTCACATGAAAAGCAGCTAGCGCATTACCAGGAGTCGACGCGTAAGAAACGAGAGTTAGTTCGGAAGTTTTGAGACATTTTTTCCACTTTGTAACCATGTTGTAACGAGCTAAGCCCTAATGAAATACTATAAATATGTAATGGGTTTTGGGTAGAGGAGAGAGTCAAGAAGGGAAGAGAGTGAATAATTGACTAATTGTTTGGGTATGTTGAGTTATGACTGAGGTTTTCAAGAGTTAGGATTGCACTGCAATAGAACGACTTAGGCAAGTTTGGGTAATGTCATCTGATATGTATTTTTGTAAGCGCAGTGCGCGGCTATAAAGAGATTGTCAATGAATAAAATAAGAAGCTAGTCATTGTGGACATAGCCTAGCTTAGGATGAACCACGTTAAAACCTTATGTCTTGATATGTTTCTTTTGTGTGTTATGTTTCTAATGCATATGACAGATGGTTAATATAGATATGTTTATTGTTTGTGGTTACTACGTAAAGATGGTGAATGTTTAGTATTTTGAATATGTCACTAATATATGTTGTTATGGTTATGCACACTTAAGTTAATGATGAACGAATGAATTGTAAGTGGAGTAATGTCACAGTAATGCCTTTTTGATTATGCAATGCACTTGCAACATTTATGAGACTAATATACTAACATTTTTTAAATTGAAAAATTAAGAGCGCTCTGATCTCAAGCCACCGGAACGGGACGCACGACGTCGACTCCAGCGATGGGCAGGTTTTGCAGAAAGATGTAGCTCGCCCTGCGAGTAACAATCTGAAACAACCCTGAAAAGGTGAAAAATTGGAAGCTGAAGTATCCGCGCGCGCGCCCTGACCTAGCTCTGTTACGATAGGGTTTTGAGCGTGCCTCCATGGTAGGCCAAGGAGGGGAGCCGCCGCCCCCTCCTTCCCCCGCCTCCTCCTTTCGACGCCTGGTAGAAGCCTGCAGCAAGAAGACCGTCTCAGAAGCTCCGAGCTTTGTCAAGAAATTGAATGACATTCCAGAGATCGACCTCCCTCCTGAATATCCAATGAAAGTCGCCCTATCTCTCTTTGAACGAGGACTCATTGGTCAGTTTATGGGACTCTGGCCCTCAACCAGATCCACAGATAACTGGATTCAGCGAAAATGGAGACCTCTGATAACAAATAGTGTGACATGCTACGCGGTCGGGCGAGGATACTTTATCTTCGAATTTATCTCCCAGGAGGACAGAGATTTGATATTCAGAAATGGCCCATACTTCATGGGCACTCAAGGTCTATACCTAAACAGATGGACCCCAAATTTTGATCCAGCCTCAGAAGTCCCCAAGGATGTCCCGGTCTAGGTAAGACTCCCTAACTTGTCGATCCATTGCTGGAACCCCTCCTCGCTTCATGCAATAGGTAATGGTCTTGGGCGCTACATCGACCAAGCAGAACCAAAAGACCAGTATTCCTGTGCGCGGATCTGTGTGGAGGTTGATCTGGAGGTAGGATTACCAGAGGCAATAAAGCTGAAGGTTGGCAGCTGGCAACACTTCCAAAAGCTGGATTACGAACAGCTTCCGTTCAAGTGCATAGGCTGCCATGAATATGGCCACTTCAAAAGAAACTGTCCAAAAAAAAAACCCTCCACTGAAAAAGAAGGGGACGAAGGTTGGCAGCAAGCCCAGAAAGGGAGATCAAGAGCAAGAGGCCACAGGAATGAGCAGACAGAACCACATAAAACAAAATCCTTGGAAACCACAGAAAAGGAGAACAGCTTCAGAATCCTAGCCACAGAACCGGAGGAAAGAGAACAAGATCCAAATAAAGAAGTTCAAAAGGGAGAAAAGGAAGGTCAGAATCCTGAAGACAAGGGGAATAAGCCAACAGAAGAAGAAGGGACGCAAAACAACTCCCCCCAGAAGCAGGACGGCAATCAGAACATATAGGAAGGGGAGATCTCTATAGGCAGCGAATCAGATGAAGCAAATGAGGTTTGGGCCACCCCAAAGAAAAAGGGAAGAGGCCGGAAATCAAAAAACGTTGAGAGGAACCAGGAAGCCTATAAAGAGGTGCTCAATGGGTCACAACCCACCATCCAAAAGATGATGATAGCTCATAACACGTGGAAGCAGGCCAAAGCCTCCCAAGGAGGCCATCCCCCCCCCAAGGTTTATAATGATCACAACTTCCTGGAACTGTAGGGGAATGGGCAGTAAAAAGAAGGAAGAAGTGTTAAAAGATATTCTCAAAATCTCGAAAGCAAGTATCCTATTGCTCCAGGAGACTAAAATGAGCCAGCAAGATGCACTCAAAACCCTGTCTAATGTTTGGAAAAGAAGCCACGAAGTTGTCGGAAATGCCAGGGGGGCCTCAGGAGGGCTCTGCACAATGTGGGACGCCTCCAAAATAGACATGCTCAGCTCTGACATCTGCATGCATTGGATTCACACCGGATTTCTCCACAAAGACACGGGCTGCCAGGTAAGCATCTTTAATATTTATGCTCCACAACTATTAGGGGGAAAAAAACATTGTTGGGAGTCCTTGCAGGACTGCCTCCAGCAAAACAATCTCTCCAATATCATCCTCGGAGGAGACCTAAATGTAACTCTAGCCCAGGACGAGAAGAGAGGCGGCTCGATAGTGAGAGACCCGGCCAGAGAATGGGTAGAGGACTTAGCCTCCGCATGGGACCTTCTTGACATTAAACCAGCCAAAGGTCGCTACACATGGACCAATAAGAGAATTGGACCTAGGCACATCGCTGCCAGACTAGACAGATTCCTCATACAAAGCTCCCTCCTGCTACTAGGACTCGAAGCAAAGGCATAAATTTTTCCCCATAGCGCTTTTGATCACAAACCGATACGGTTAGAAATCAAAAAAGACCAAGTCAGAGGTCCCATCCCCTTTAGATTCAGCCCAAACTGGTTAAATGATAAATATTTCACAGAGTTGGTAACAAAAGTATGGGCCACCACAGTTCAAGGCTCAGCATCCTACGTGTGGGAGGAAAAAATTAAAAGGCTGAAATTCGCTCTGAAGTCAAGGGCCAAGAGTCAAGAGAGCCCAATAGCAATGCGCCTAGCAACCCAAAGCCATCTCGAGGCTCATCAGCTGGTAATGGAACAGAAGGAGATCACCACGGAACTATTGCAGCAGGAGGACAACCTTCAAAGGCAATGGCACCAAGCCTGCAGAATGGAGGAAAACTATTGGAGGCAGAAGTCGAGAAGCTTATGGATGAAAGAAGGAGATCGCAATACATCCTACTTTCATAAACAAGCGGAAGCAAGGAAACAATATAAGGCAGTGACAGAAGTTCAGGTCCAGAACAAAACAATTGCAGATCCAGATGGCATTAAACAAGCAGCTTATGAAGCCTTTGAGAAGCTATACACAGACCCAAAGGACGTGTCTTTGGACCAGCAAGGATACCCCTTCACGGTTATTCCAAAGCTAATAAATGAAGACATAAACAGCAAGTTGACAAGAGAGGTTTCGCAACAAAAAATAAAGGAGGCCCTTGATCAGATGAGCCCAGATAAAGCACCGGGACCGGACGGGTTCACTGCTAGATTCTATCAGCAGTGCTGGGAAATCATAAAAAAGGATCTAACCAAAATGATCCAGAAGTCACAGCATGCCAGCAAGTTGGGAGGAAGCACCAACTCTTCCTTTCTGGCACTTATCCCGAAAGAAAAAGGAGTGATTTCCTTCAACAGGTTCAGACCAATCTCCTTATGCAATACGAGTTACAAAATCATTGCCAAAGTAATATCCAACCGCCTCAAGGCAACTCTCCCACTCATCGTTCCTGAAAATCAAGGCGGCTTTGTCCAAGGGAGGCACATCGCCGACAACATCATCCTGGTTCAAGAAGCGATTCATTCCAGTGTCCTAAGGAAAGAAAAAGGTATGGTCATTAAACTAGATCTCGCTAATGCTTTTGATAGAGTCAGACATGAATTTCTATTTGAAGTTATGAGGAAGTTTGGATTCGATTTACGTTTTATAAGCTGGATAAAAGCCTGCATTGGATCTCCTTGGATCGCCCCCCTAGTGAATGGGAAGGTAACAACATTTTTCAAGGCCTCCAGGGGTCTAAGGCAAGGCTGCCCTCTGTCGCCACTACTCTACGCAATTCAAGCTTCAGTTCTCAGCTACCAATTGGAAAACTCCCAAATTAATAATGATCTACATGGTCTAAGAATAGCACAAGGGGTGAAAGACATCAACCATGCACAATTTGCGGATGATACTCTGCTGTTGGGAGGAGCAAGCCCAATCATAGCAAAAAAATTCAAGGAAGATCTGGACGCCTATGCAGCAGCCTCTGGCAGCGAAATAAATCAGACTAAAAGTAACATTTATGGCTGGAACATCACCCCAAATGAAATGCTGAGAATAACAAGAGTTCTCGGGATGGAGGGGCACACAAATTGGGAGGCCTTTAAGTACCTAGGAGTTCCAATCTTTAAGACTGCCCCAAGAGCTTCCCACTGGAGCCATCTTGCAGAAAAACTCAAGAATAAATTCACTTCTTGGGGGGCCAACAAGCTGAACTTAGCAGGGAAGACAGTCCTGATAAAGGCTGTAGTCTCTAGTCTCCCCATCTATCAATGCTCGCTACTGTTAGCACCAGCCACAGTCATACAAAAAATTGAGGCTTTTCAGAGATGATTCTTGTGGGAAGGAGGAAGGCAGGAAAAGAAAAAGTTGCACCTGATTAGCTGGGAAAAAACCACAAAACCCTTCATGGAAGGAGGCCTCAATTTTAAAAATACAAGGATCCAAAATCTGCCCTTAGGGGCAAAGCTTCTCTGGAAAATGATCACTGGCAAAACCACTTGGAGTAAGCGCGCTCTCTGGAGGAAATACTTTTGAGGGTCTTGAGACAGAAGTTTAGAACTCCCATGTAAGGAGTTGAAAAGCTCCCCTATCTTCGCGCTATGCAAAAAGGCGCTCCCTCACTTCACCCCTCATCTAACTTGGGTGACGAAAAATGGTAGGAAAATAAGCATCTGGACAGACTCAATAATGGGCGACCCACCGCTAGATCAGTGCCAGGAACTAAAAGGCCTCAAAAGCTGGATGGACAGTCAAAACATCTTAACACTCTCAGACATTTTAGTATGGGGAGAAGAAAGGCCCCACCTCTGGCAAGGGTGGGCTGTCCCAAACAGACCAGCTATTCTAGACAGACAATGGGATGTTTTTAAGAAGTGTCTTCAAGGGAAATCCCCTCTAAAAAAGATAGGTAAAGATGAAAGAGGATGGGGCAGGAGCGCTCGGGCTTATACCACAGCAGAGGGTTACCATCTCTTCAACTCTGTCCCCACTGCTATGCCAAATCCGGCTCTTTGGAAAGCAGTCTGGAATCTTCGTTCCCTCCCAAAAATTGACCTCTTCATTTGGACCCTGGCGCACAAGAGTATCCTAACAAGGGATAACCTCAGACGAAGGGGCTGGGAAGGACCCTTTAGATGCCCTCTCTGCCTCCATGAGGAAGAAACAACTGACCATCTTCTCCTAAACTGCAGCTATTCAAAAGAAGTCTGGATGAAGGTTACAGGATCCCAACCAGTACTCAATTTCCCACCTGATGTAATAGGTCTACTCCTCCAATGGGAATCCTTGTTCCCCTTTGCTGACAATAAAAGAAACCAAACTCTCTTGATATGGGGATTACTACCAAAATTTGTCCTATGGAATCTCTGGTTAGAGAGGAATCACAGAATCTTCAAAGAAAGTCAATTGAGTGAAGTCAGAATTGCCACTAAAATTCAAGCTATGTTGGGGGAATCAGTTGCTCTCCTTTGCTCCACAGTAAATCTACACAAGTTGGACGAAGAACAGGGGAGTTGGATAGCCTAGTTTAATATACCAGGATTAGAAAGCAAAAAGAGAAGAGATCCAATCCAAGAAAGCTGGGAGATCAGAAAAAGCGGGAATGAATTTGCAAAATGGAAAAGTAATATTAAAACGCCTATCCTTTTCTTTGATGGGGCCTCGAAAGGAAACCCAAGCCAGGCTGGAGGAGGGGGCATCATCGAAAATCCCAAAGCGGACATAATAACACAATTTGCTATTGGACTCGGTATAGAGTCCAATAACAGAGCTGAGGCATTGGCTCTCTGGCAAGGTCTGCACCAGGCAATTAAAATCAGAACCCAGGACTTGACAATCATAGGTGATTCCAGAATAATAATACATGCCATGGTCAAACACTCCACAACTCAAAGCACTAAGCTCAACAATCTCCTTGATAAAATTCGCCTCCTCTTAAGGAATTTGAACTCCTATCAATTCTTTCACGTGTTAAGGGACCTCAACCAAATGGTTGATAAGGAAGCCAACAAAGGCGTGTTATTGGAGGCTGGGGTGTTGTCAGTAAATGGAATCATGAATAACGTGGAGATCCCATGAACCCACACTGCCCTCTTGCACTCTTCCAATTGCTAGATCATGAACCAATCCCTTAGAGTTTGGGGAGAAGGAAACATCCGAAGAGCTCCTGTCATAAATTGCAAATGTATGAAATTTGCTAGAAAGGATTCCAAAGTGAAGGAGAGAAGTAACATATGCTGAAACAATGTTGTATCAGGCTGAAACACAGGGTTGTAACTCACGCTGAAACACAGTGTTGGAATAGATGTTGAAACACAGTGCTGGAACAGTTGTCGAAACTCAGAGCTGGAACAGATGCTGAAACACAGTGCTGGAACATAGCTGGAACACAAATGCTGAAACACAGATGCTGGAACACAGGTGTTGGAACATGGATGCTGGAACACAGATGCTGGAACACAGATGCTGAAACACAGTGTTGAAACAGAGCTGGAACAGAAGCTAAAACACAGTGTTGTAACAGAGCTGGAACACAGTGCTGAAACAGAGTTGAAACACAGATGCTGGAACACAGATGCTGGAACACAGGTGCTGAAACACAGTGCTGAAACAGAGCTGGAACTTATGCTGAAACACAGTGTTGTAACAGTTGAAACATAGTGTTGTTACATATGTGGAAACACAGTGTTGGAACAGTTGTTGAAACACAGTGTTGTTACACAAGCTGAAACACAGCGTTGGAACAGATGCTGAAACACAGTGCTGGAAATTATGCTGAATCAGAGTTGG
The DNA here is from genome assembly GCA_009831015.1 of Picea engelmannii. NCBI lineage: Eukaryota > Viridiplantae > Streptophyta > Pinopsida > Pinales > Pinaceae > Picea > Picea engelmannii. The sequence goes on along the minus strand of ML809710.1, from coordinate 40,278 downwards.
ATCTTATGCGGAAACAATGTTGCATCATATTTTGTATTTTGATCTGTAGGCCCGAAGAAACTCGGGGCAATTTGTAACTGAATATGTGGTTTTGCCACCCCTCTAATATAAACTATAACCGTTTTCGTCAAAAGAAAAAAGTGGAGTAATGTCACATGCAGGGTATATTGCATGATAATTAGAGGTTAAATAATGGAAACTGCGCACAAAGTAAATGAATGGATAATGCATAGTATGGTCATGTTAAATGTCTCACTTCTCCCCACTGCAGAAACTTGGTTCCTACAACCCCTCTAGATGCCTCAGGTGAGACTTCACTTGCTTACAGGTGATGCCAAAAGGGTCGATGTCTAAGGGTTTTGATGGTTTATTAATGATTAACCACGGGTCTTCCCACTACACGTCAACGAATGGTTTCATTGTTAGGACCGACATCTGCGAATGAGGGGGACATGGAGGCCCACTAAGGAGGAGATCAAAGAATGGTGGAATACTAAGGAGATCGAATTTGCATCTGATCTTAAACACAATCCACAGATTAACGTAGAAGAATGGTTACAAAGGTATGTTTTTACAGATTTGTATGAAATTTTCTTCATTGATTTCCTGAATGTGTTAGCATAGTGGATCCAAAGATTTATTGAACAAACTAGAAGATATTGAACTATGGTTCTAGGGGAATGGAATCCTGAATTGATTCAACATGTTAATGCATTAAGCAATAAGACATCACGCGCAGTTGACTACTGGTTGGATAGTGTGTTGTGAGGTTACGTTACTAAATTTGCTATAGATTGCACTCACTCGTACAGTGCTGCAAAGAGGGAATTCTTGAAAGGATTGTGAAAAAGATACATGAAATCAATATCTATGTGGATTAAGATGTTGTTGTGCGACAAAAGCATTATGATAAAGGAATATGATTGATAATTTCCTTCGTGCACATAGGGGAACCGAGGGCTGACCAAGGAATGCTTTGAGCATAGAGAAGGATGAAAAGAAGGAACGAGGAACGGACGGGATAATTATGCCGAGTGAAGAAGAGTGTGCGACGAATGAAGATATTGGAATATTATGCTATGGTAAGAGATTTAGAACAAATAAGAAGAGGATTGTGGATGAGAGAGAAGGGAAACACAATGAGATTGAGGAAAGAGAAGTTGTTGCAATATTCTAGATCAAAGGGAGTCTGTGCATAGAAGAAAAGATCTGTTAGCTCAGTCTAGTAGAAGAGGATCCCACTCAGATCAGACTCTGTGTCAAACCCATGACCCCTCATGTGTTGCCAAGAATTGAGGTAAGATCAGAAGTTTTGTCAATTGTAGTTAGTGGAGGAAGTAAAGATAGTAGTAATAGTCAAAGTAGTGGAAGTAGTACATCGAGTCAGAATTAGCTTGTGGTATCAGGAAAGAATATCGCGTGAAATACTATGGCAGGGGTAGATCCCACCTTAAGGATGCCTCTCTTTCAAGGGATCGGGTCAGAAGACCCTGAACAACATATGTTCATCTGTGACACCATATGGACCTCAAGAACGTCCACGATGATGATGTGAAGATTGCGTAGTTAGCAACAAATTTTAGAGATCGTGCACTATTATGGTATATGAAATATCATAATACTACACTTGCAAGTCAGACCAAGACATTGGCAGAGGTAAGACAAGCCTTGTTGAAAGAATTCCAGAAGCCTAAGTCGCAATGCATTACAGAGTTGAAGGGGATCAAACATATAGTAAATGAATCAATATGGGACTGTGACCAAAGTTTAAGATATTGAAATATTGGTTAACATTCCAGATTCTGAATGAACAACACATAGAATGGTTTATTGCAGGATTATTGTTGCACATACGCTTCCCTTTGACACAGCAGAAGACAGTGATGCAGTCAGAAGCTCTAGAAATTGAAATGAAATTGGAAGCGTCCCCTCTGGGAGAAAATAACGTGGGGATGGCTCAAGTTCAGTCATAGTTGGTTACACTGACTATTTAGCTACAAGAAATTACAAAAGGAAAAGAAAAGCATGAAGGAGTCTAGTGTATCACATGTAAAATAGAAGTCCATCATAAAGACAAGTGTCCAATATTCCAACAATACTTGAGTACAATATCTTTGAATCTATTAGGGTTATGGTTTGAAATTTGCAAGACAGTGAGTCACCACCCTCATAACTTCCCATTAATGCAGAAATACCAGAGCACTGAGAGGAATTTATTTCGCAATTTTTGTAAGTCCGTCAGACATGATGAGAAGGATTGTCACACGTTGGACTTGATGAGAGAGCGCACTTCAGATGAATACATAATCCAAGAAGAAAATGTCTTAGGAGAAGGAGGAGTTTCACAGTATAATACTCTAGGAGGAGGTTATAATCAAGGAGGTGTTGATGGCCAAAATTGACCATATTCAACATCATAAGGAGATCACCTGATCAAGGTCCCAATTAGACACTTTTCCATTTGGGATGGTGATTTCAACTGGGTTTATGGGTCCAATTACCCTTATCTAAAACTATCCTAAACCAAATGCAGATCTAATCTAAACTAATATATATATACAAAAATATATACATGACCTTCTATCTACTAATGTATAATGTTACTTGCTTTTATCAGCAGACAGATGGAAAATAATCACACTCTCGAGGTATGCTTCCAAGAAAGCAATCTTCAAGCTCACATAAGGGCTCAACTAAGCCACCAATAGAGTTGCTCCTATGAAAGGAGGATTCTACAAATGTTTCCTAAATACAATGTAGATGCACTCTAATCTAAGATGCGGACAATAAAAGTAAATTCTAATCTATCTCTATCAGGAAATGATATATATCTCTTCCCAATCAAGAGCAAGATAATGAAATATGAACTAGCATTAAATTTAGAATAAAATGAAAATAATATGGCCATGGAAATAGTTCCAAAACGTGTCATTTATTAAACCAATATGCACATACAATTATCTGATAAATAGTTATTAGATCTTTGTTGTGCATATATCTAATTCAAATGGAAATGCATTTAAACCAATGGATCATGTCAAAATACTGGAACAGTCCAAATAAAATGACAAGAATAAAATCAAAACGAATATAACACTAAGATGATAGATAGCTACACAACTAAATGTATAAATGTTTGCTCAAATGCAATATTTCAATTATATCTCTACCTCTATCCAATCCTGCAAGACAGCTTGTTAAAAATTTGAAATAAGCATGAATGATTATAATTCAACAATAGTGTTGAAAATATAGTCATACTCATAAAAAAAAAGAGTAACAAGAACTAAATAAACTCTTTATTGAGACTTCAAAATGAACAATAGTGCTCAATAATGACTACAAAATAAGAAGTTATTCCAATGTTGATCCAATAGATGACTAATCCTCTACAAGATGAATACTCATTACAACAGTGCAAAGAGTCTCTACTTTTGCAGCAATTCTCACCATATTCTCCATCCCCTCAACATAAGAATAATCAGATTTTTTATAATCTCCTCCACTCAGGTCGAATCCTTCTTTAGTTAGCAAAAAAATTGTTGTTGTGAATCCGCTACAAAATTTCGTAACAGAATCAACGAGCTACAGAATTAGAACCCGCCCAGAAAACACATCATATCTCTCAAAATATTCATCCTTTTGCAAAATCCTTTATATTTTAGCTAATTGGGCTTTTTTTAGAGATGGGTTTTCAATCAATTTTCAGGATTATGCTCCATTTGCCCAGAAATTGATATGCAAAAACATCTCTTGAGGATTGACGCGATCTGGGAAAATTTGTCACTCTTAACCCAATTTCCCCCATACGGTTTGGCTTCTAAGAAAATACTTTTAGGATAAGGTAATTGACCCTGTTTTAGAAGTGGGTTTTCAACCAATTTGTAAAATTATTCTCTAGTTGCCCGGAACTAACTCTTCACAATCGCCCCCTGAAGATGGACGCAATTTCCAATCTGTCAAAACAAATTATCTAATTATATTTGAAACAAAAATAAATAAATAAATTCAATGTTTTTCCTTGCTTTCATGTGGAGATATGATTAAAAATTGAACAATCTGAAAATGAATTAATGATAGTAAATCTTGATGGCAAATAAAATTTCTCCCAAAACAAATTCAGAAAATCAATTTTGTTGCAAATTCGTGGCTATGACTTCTGCAAAAATTTTGGGGTGGTAAATGGCCAAATCTCATCTAATAACCACTGCTAGATTATTCTCCATTGAGATAACGTTCTAACGAGCTCTCATATGCCTCATTTGGTGAAGGATATCTCAAGATATTGCCTTGTCAAGATGAGCCATCAAAACTGATTGAAATATGTTGGGTTCATAAAAATTTATGGGCATGTAATTATTGTATTTTTATTTTATTTTGTATAATATATATTAAAAACAATAGAAGAAATTCAAATAAAACAAAGCAAAATATAATAAAAAAGAGTAAGGTCACGATAGAGGTTTGAAATTTTAATGTTTTGTTTTATTTTATTATTTTTAATATATTTATAATATTTAAAATTATATTTACAAATTGATTAAATTTAACAAATTAATTAATTTAATTTAATTAAATAAACTTAATTAACTAGGCAATAATTAACTTAATAAATTAAATCTAAATTAATTAATTAAAACTAAATAAATTAATTTATATATTTATATTAATTTAATTTATGCAATTTATAAATACATATTTACACATTTTAATGCCTAGACAGTAAAAATGAACAAACTTTAATTATTCATATCTTTGAAATCTATGTCGTTAGAAAGATAGAAGCAAAATGAAAGTAATGAAGATGTCAAAACAAAAATCCAAGAAAAATGAAAATCTCACAAAATAAACCAAACCAAAACGTTTTGGAAGACAATATTAACAAAATTCATATGGAGGGACCCATAATAATTTTAAAAAATTATGGGGGATGTTGTGGCCACAACGAGAGACAAAGGAGGCTTCAGAGGCCACATAAGAGGTGGATGATCCAGGTGGATATCGGTGGCCACCCACCTTCTCCAACTGGCCCAAAACATGTTTCTAGCAATTTTGATAATTTACTATTTTTAGCAGTTTTTAACTTCTGGGGCCATTTTGAGGCCCTAAACGATGTTTTTTGAGAAAATGGGGAGCAACATTGATCGTAGATGGATGTTGCTCACCCAAAATTTGTATTTCTCGGATAGATCTTTCCAACGAGCTATTGAGCGCCCCAAACGGAGATCGTATGCAAAAGTTACGCCCCTAGGAAGTTGACGTAACAACTACCCCCATCGAGGCCCACAAACCTTTTGGATTTTCATCTTCCGAGGTTAGGGTTTTGGATTTTACTTATGTTAAAAAGGCCCTTAGAGCCTCATTGTAATAATCATCTTCTCACGGATGCAAGTAGTCGTCACATCTCTTCTCAGATATAAGCTACCACCATTCTAGCGGGCTTTCACTCTGTATTTTACAGTCTCTATACATTTATTTCGTTAATAGAAATCGTGTATTACTGTATATCTGTGACTCTTGCTTTATTTCTGTTATATCTCTGTTATATTGTTGTCTCTCTTGCAATATCTCTAAATATTTATGTGTTATATCTCCGCTCTCATTTCGTGCCGAAAATAATCTGGATCAGTGGTATCAGAGCAAGCCGCTCTTGATCATTTTTCAGTGCATGTCCACGACGAGGTCCGAGTATAGCAAGTTGGGTCTCGAGCTTGTCTCTCTTGAGGATAATCGCTCTCACACACCCAAGAAACCCTCAATGGCAGAAGAAAAGAAAAATGACGGAGCAGACGATCCTATCAGCCTGTTTCTTGAGCAAGCTCTCACGCAACAGAGGGACGAAATGATGGAGAATTTTTCCCGCATCCTTCAACGCCTGTCGATAGCATCAAGCGCATCTTCATCAAGCGACCACTTTGGAGGCACCTCGCCTTTCAAGGTACAAGTTAATTTTGATATTCCCATATTTGAAGATCAAATAGATGCAGATGCCCTAGATAAATGGTTAAATCTGCTAGAAGGTTATTTCTTTGTTCATAATTTTTCTGACAAGGAAAAGATCACCTTCGCACTCCTTAAGGCTCTCCCCCATGTCAAACATTGGTGGGAAACTTACTTGGAGCAGAGTTCCACAGAGGAGTCTGGAATATATGGGGCCGAGCCCACTTGGGATTTTTTTGTGGATGCGGCAAAGGAACAATATTACCCTGTTGGAAACTATGAGGACCAGTACATGAGATGGACCACACTGCGGCAAGCGAGGGGCCAATCAGTTCTGAAGTTCACCGATAGCTTCCATACCTTGCGCACCAAGCTAGGTATCAAAGACTCCGAATGACATTTGGTTCTGAAATACCTTGGGGCTCTACACAGATACATCCAAACTAAAATGGATTTCCTGGACATCTCATCACTCGGTGCTGCCTATCGATATGCTATTAAAATCGAGCAGAAATTTAAGCACCAAAACAAACGGGAGTTCGGGTCTGCAAATCCACAACAACCAAAGTATGATAAAGACAACCCTAACAAACAATCTCCCGAAAACCAATCCAAGCCACAGGAAAAGAAGGGTCACGGGAAGACAAAGAAGGACACTGGAAAATGGTGCGATTTCCACAAAAGCCCCTGGCACAACACCGATGAATGTCACTCAAAACAGTCATTGGTGGCCGAGATCAAAGACAAGGAGTCGAACCCTGATTCCGAATCTGATTATGAAAATACTGGTAAAAGACAGACCATCGACACAGACCCCACTGCTATTGTCGCCACCGCAACAATTCAACCAGAAGAACCAACAGATCCAGAAGAGAGGGAGTGCCTTTTTCATTCACAGATGTGGGTGAAGGGGACCCCACTGCATTTTATTGTTGATAGCGGAAGCCAAAAGAACCTCATCTCAGCAGAGGTCATCAAACAGTTGGGATTGTTGACAACACCACACCCGCAACCATACAGCATCGGGTGGCTTCACCAACGATGAGATCTTCGTGTCAGTCAACAGTGTTGATTGTCATACGGCATCCAACCCTTCAAGGATGAGGTATTATGTGATGTTGCCCCACTAGATGTCTGTGATGTTCTCTTGGGCCAACCATATATGTGGAAACGCCATGCTATCTATGAGTCTCGTCCCCGTAGTGTCATTATTACTCTGGGGGGGCATCTCTACAAGATACCAGAGGTAGTTCCAACTATTGCCCCACCTAAACAGTGTTGCAAGGTAGTATCTCATACTACAAAATTCATCTTCTCCACAATCTATTCAAAAGGGGAACAAAAGGATACTGCAACCACTACAGCCTTGGCCCAAGCACCTTCTATCCACCAGAAGCAGGTCGACAAGGTTGCAGCAAAGCACAAAGATTCCTTTTGCACACAGTCATCTCATGTAGCCAGACTGGTTAAAAAGGTCCAGCCCTTCCAGCGACAGGTTCGTGACGACCTTCAACAAACCAAGCAGTGCGACGATTCCAACAAGGCAAGCAACTCACCAAGATTCAGATTCAACAATCGCTTTCCCCTCTCCCCCGGGAACTCAACGCAATGGAGACCATTGCTTCCTAAGGAGGGAGGATTGATCCAAGTGGATATCGGTGGCCACCCACCTTCTCCAACTGGCCCAAAACATATTTCTAGCAATTTTGGTAATTTACTATTTTTAGCAGTTTTTAACTTCCGAGACCATTTTGAGGCCCTAAACGATGTTTTTTGAGAAAACGGGGAGCAACATGGATCGTAGATTGATGTTGCTCACCCAAAAGTTGTAGTTCTCGGATAGATCTTTCCAACGAGCTATTGAGTGACCCAAACAGATATCGTCTGCAAAAGTTACGCCCCTGGGAAGTTGACGTATCAACTACCCCCATCGGGGCCCACAAACCTTTTGGCTTTTCATCTTCCGAGGTTAGGGTTTTGGATTTTACTTATGTTAAAAAGGCCCTTAGAGCCTCATTGTAATAATCATCTTCTCACGGATGTGAGTAGCCGTCACATCTCTTCTCAGAGATAAGCTACCACCATTCTAACGAGTCTTTCACTCTGTATTTTACAGTCTCTGTACATTTATTTCGTTAATAGAAATCATGTATTACTGTATATCTGTGACTCTTGTTTTATTTATGCTATATCTCTATTATATTGTTGTCTCTCTTGCAATATCTCTAAATATTTATGTGTTATATCTCCGCTCTCATTTCGTGCCGAAAATAATCTGGATCAGTGGATTTGGTAAAGGATGAAGAGGACCAATCATATGTTATAATTGAAATCAACCGGGACATTTAGCGTGTGACTGCCTAAATTCATGCACGACATGCACGTACTGCAAAGCATTGGACCATGCGACAGAGGATTTCCTCAACTGATAGAAAAATGGCAAGAAAGAGGGAACCAGAACTAAAACCAAAACCATCACATTTAAACGATAGCAGTAGAACAATGCGATGATCAACCCAAAATAACATCAGTTAAGCGCGAAGGAATCAGAACCAGAGCAGACACAACGGATCAACGGAATATAATTCACCAGTGGGTAAGTAAAGCAGTGGATCCATTACCATTGTTTGATTCGAGAAAAGAGAAAGAGACTTGCTAACAAGAAAAATAATAATTGATGGGAGCAGACTAGATAACATCAACTTCGACCGCACCATCGTTGTATGATAAACTACCAGTATTTGATAGGCCTCTAGGCTATGACCATTCAGAGAAACAAAATGACAAGGTAAGCACTTTGAAGATATTTTTTAAGAAGTTGCTTAGATTCAATGAAGGATGAATCTGTGTTGAGTAGTCTATGTGGAATGATTGACCATTGTGCCCAAGAAAAAGAGCCACTTGTCACGCACATAGCAGTCAACCAGGTGCACAGTAAGAAGCAGACAAATACAAAGTTTCAGCTCAATGCGCAGATAGGAGCTTACGAAATGGACAATATAATTTTGGATTTAGGCTCTGATGTGAATGTTATCCCAAGACAGACTTGGGAGATGATGGGCCAACTGAGGCTGATTTGGTCACTAATCCAGTTGAGATTAGCGAACCGACATAATATTGTTCTAGTCGGAAGTTTAACAGGTGTAAATTTCAATATTGATAGAGTGTGCAATGTAGTAGACTTTGAAGTGATTGAAATAGTAGATGGAAGTACACCCTACCTAACAATATTGAGACTTGATTGGGAATTTGATAATCAGACAATCATTGACCTAAAGAAGAGGAAGATGATATTTGAAGTAGAAGACTTGAAGGTTACTGCACCGTTGGACCCCACTGAAGGAAGAAGGTATGTAGAACCTGTAAAGAGAAAAGAACTTGATAATCTGTATAATATGATTGTACAGATGGATGATACGTGAATCCTACAACTGAAGGCATACTTAGTTGGAGGAGTATCAACTCATGCACGTTAGACTCAGAAGAGGCTCTAGAGAATTAGCAACAAAGACTGCATGAAGTGTTGACTAGAAAGTGTGCTCGAATTACCCATGCATTAATATGGATTGGAACTGAAATAGTCAAACCTCCAAGGTATACTAGACTAACACCTATAGAATCGTTTATCAATGAGTTTGAAATGGAGATTCTGGATTAGTAAAGAATCTTGGCCTTGTATGTCGCATTGAAAGCGACTTCGGTGAGATGGTGGGCTACGCACAAAGAGGGCATAAGAGATTGGTCGCAGTGCAAGAGGTTATTACAAGTCAGGTTTGGGACAGAGAATGAAAGTATCATGCCAAAGTGTAGTGGATTAAGTTGTTCAATAGATCATGTTACAAAGTGTATTGCACAATGGAGATCGGTACCAAAACAAGAATGGACTCACTTATTTGTGCATACTCTGGATGCAATTCCCAAGAATTGGTACATCGAACTAGAAGTGCGCAGAGGACCGGGAGATTGGGAAGAATTGACCAGGAACTTCAAGGTAACATTCAGTTTTGAAATTGGCTCACGGATATTGTGATAATAGGTTTTCTTATGAATGGATTATTAGAGCTCCTGCAGATGGCGGCGACCTCCTCCGTAGCTCTCTCCTCTCCTTTCTCGGCCCCCGGCCTCTCCTCCCAGGTCCAGCTCTATGTGACGCTCGGTTGACTCCTCCTTAGCTCTCTCCTCTCCTTCACAAGAGCCTGGCCTTTCTCGGCCCCCAGCCTCTCCTCCCAGGTCCAGCTCTATGCAACGCTCGGGCAACTCCTCTGGCTCCTTGTCTGGAGCTCCTCCCTCCTTCGTTCCTTCATTTCCAGCAACAGCGGCAGGCTCGTCCTCTGTTGTTTCACTGCTGCCCATTCCAGCCTCCTTCAGAGATGTGGTCTCTCAAGGTTGCATTTCTGGCTTTTCTCAAATGGTTTGTGAAGCTCCAGATCCCATGATCCCTGTGCCTCGGGAAGTGGTGGTTCGTGAAAGTTTATTTATATCTAATGCTCTATTTTGTAGGTTTAACGGCCTATGGCCTCGCTTGGTAGATCTACACTCTTGTATTGCTTCAGAATGGACTCCCCTCCTCGAGGAGGAAGCTCATGTTCGCCCTTGTGCAAAAGGTTTCTTCATAGTGATTTTTGCGTCTTCTAAGGATAGGGATTTGATCTATAGTTATGGGCCCTAGTTCTGGGGCAGGTCGAGTCTGTCTGTGTAGCTTTCGACCCCTTCTTTCGACCCCTCCTCAGCTTCCATCCCTTTGGCCCCTGTGTGAGTAAGGCTCCTTGGCCTGCCTATTCATTTTTGGGGTGATTCTTCTCTGAGCCATATTGGGAATGCTCTTGGCAAGTTTCATAGTAGCAGTCTGGAAATTAAATTGGGCTTCAATACCTATGCATGGATCTGTGTAGAGATGGATTTCAATAAAGGATTCACAGCGTGAATCACTCTTCAAGGGAAGAACTATTCTTGGACGCAGAAGCTCGACTATGAGAATATTCATTTTAGGTGCAAAAATTGTTTTGAAACAAGGCACTTAGCCAGCAACTATCAAAAACTCCCCGAGAAAAACAGAAACCCTAAGAGTAAATGCAAGCCCACATGGTGGGCAAGAGCTCTTCCGGAGCACCAAAGCATAGAACTGGCTAATGATACCCCAGACGAGGAAGATACAGAGGTTGTACCACAGAAAACGAAACAAGCCACTTATGTTCAGGAGCAAGTGCCTCCTTCCCCAAAAAATCCCAAGGGGAAGGCTCAGGTAGAAACCAATCCAACCATATTGCCAGGCATATCTCAGCCTGAATACCAAACCTCAAGCTGGGCTGACTTAGCTAATGAAGAAGGCCCTCTATGTCCAATGGAAAGCCAATCTCAAGATCAAAGCAAAGAATGGCAGACCGTGTCAAAAAGGAAAAAAATCTTTCAAGTCATAAAGGATGTAATGAGCCGAAGCCGCACCGGGTCGCTGAAATAGTATGGTTTCCCAAGCTTCTTTCTGTTTTAGCTCAATTAGGTTTATCCCTCTGAATTACTAGGAAAAATTTCAGATGTAACGAACCCAGTGGATTCCCCACTGTTTTTTTAATAGAAAACTCTAACTGTTGCTGTAAAAAAAAAAACATTCAGTTTTGAAAATAATAATCCTTTGATTGACTCAGCCTTGCAAGTAATCAAGAATAAGTTTTTTGTGACATAAGGTCTGATGTACAGTGCACCTAGAGTCACTGCGATAATTGAATAGGTCTTGCAATACTATAATGTTGCCGAAGAAGTCCAAGATGAGGACGATCCAAGAAATTTGCAAATATCAGAGACTGAAGGGGAGCACACAATAGAAAGATCATAAATTGAATCTGCAGAATACACCAAGCCCTTAAGGACATATAAAGTAAATATTGAAGCAAAGGATAAGCCCAAGTTCATGAACATAGAAGACTACGAGAGTGAGGAAACAATTGAAAATATTGTTGACTTACTGCACGAGTACCAGGATCTGTTTCCAACGACATTCTCAGAGATGAAAGGAATCACTGGAGAATTAGGAGAAATGAAAATTCTGTTGAAACCATATGCCAAACCTATGAAGCAAAGACCCTATAGAATGGACCCAAAGTATAAGAAGAAGGTAAAATTAGAGATAGACAGAAGGTTAGAGGATGGAATCATAGAACCTGCTGAATAATCAAAGTGGATCATCCCACTGGTAGTTCAAGACAAGAAACATGAGGAATTACGATATGCATAGATATGAGAAATTTGAACGATGCATGTTTACATGACCCTTTTCCTGTGCCTTTTACATACGAAGTATTAGAGAATGTAGGGGGTGAATGATGGAAATACTAAATCAACTGAGAGGGGGGGTGAATTAGTTGTTTATGAGCTTAAACAATTTTATACCTTTTAAATATTTTTAATCTTCCTTCAAGTGATCATCAACAATATACAGCATATGGACAATAAAAGTAAAGACCATCAGTCACACATAAAGTACACACAAAGACAGATTTTCACGAGGAGAACCATAAAGGGAGAAAACCTCTTCTTCTTCGAAATGATAGGCAATCTTTTTCAGTTCTGTACATCATTTAAAATTGAGCACCAACTCAATGTGAGGTTGCTACCTTTGTTTTACAAGCTGCAACTTGTTTGAGAACACCAACTCTCTGGTTTCTCTAGCACCCACTAGAAGGAAGCACCAACTCCCTGAATATTCCAGCACCAACTGGATGGAAGCACCAACTTCCTGAATATTCCAGCACCAACTGGATGGAAGCACCAACTTACAGTTACACAGGCTCCAATCTGCATAACAGAGAACACTAGTTCTCCCTTGCACCTCCCTGCCACCCTAGTTTCTCTAGCTGCAACCAGATGGAAGCTACAACTTCCTATGTTCAAGCTCCCACTTGAACCTCTGAGGACAACAGTCCTCCCGAGCATCTCCCAACCACCCTTGAATATCAAATAATGAATACACAGACAATTACTCAGATAAATCAATTCTTACCTTCCTTTCTTTGTTCTGTAAGTCTGATCTTCCACAAACTGTTCTGCAAATCTTCTCTTCCTCTATCTGTTCAGCAGGTCTGCTCTGCATCAACTCGTACTCTCATTCTTCTCTTCTTCAACTCGTTCTGTTATTCTGCTCTATATTTTCTCTTGCTCTGTTATTCTGCTCTGCGTTCCATTTCACTCTGCACCTATACTTCCTTTCCTACCACACATCCTCTTATGTATTCTTTCTTACTGTTTCATTCCTTTCCTGTCCAGAATATCCAACCTTACACAGTTTGTTTCGTCTTCTTTTATACACACGAGCATGACATTTCAACTTCCCAACTCCTTGGGCAAAATGACGACAACTGTCCAGCCAACCGAAACGCCAACTGATCGACAACTAATTTGCAATCATGAGTCTGTTTCACTAACGGATTTGTAACTGAAAAGTTAATCTGTGAGAAAGAACAGTAACCCTCCGATTACATTCAAGTTTTATCCACACCATTGGATGACCTTTATTATTCTTGCCTTTTTTAAAACGGATTTCGACATTTCGACATTCCTGTGCCCAAGTGTCTCGACACTGCATGTCGCGATCTTCGAAACTCCAAAATGGAGCTTATCTAGACTGACTCCTTCTCTTCTCGTGACCAAGGGCTGTGACCAAGGCTTTATGTGAAAGGTGCTTTCGCGATTTCGCATATCGCGAATTCGTAATTCCTTATGTTCAATGTTCATGTCACCTCCAAATATCGATCTGCGAAATTCCATAATGAAATCAGATCAACGATCCAGATTATATCTAGATCTGACGGTTCATATTAAGACGGGATATTACTCATCGCGATTTCGTCACTCTAGATGATCGGTGTTTTTTTCAACTCGAATTCTCGATTCTCGACATTCAGTAAAGAAGTTGAATCAATGGTCCAGATCACTTCTTGATCTGACGGTTGTTGTTACATCGTGATTTCGCCTATCGCAATTTCGTAAATGTTGCATAGTTTCTTCTGCCCCTCCATATCGCAATTCACGAAACTCCAATAAGGGATTAGATCAATGGTCCAGATCGGATCTTGTCTTAACGGCTGCGATTGAATCGCGATATCGCATATCGCGAAATCGGCATTCCTGTTGCATTGTGTTCTTTGCCTCTCTATGTCGCGATTCGCGAAACTCCGATGTGGAGTTTGATCAACGGTCCAGGTCTGATATTGACTTGACGACTGCGATTGAATCGCGATATCGCATATCACGAAATCGGGGTTCTTGTTGCATTTGTTTCAAATCGCGATTCACGAAACTTCGATACGGGCTGTAATCAACGGTCCAGGTTATTTCTTGATCTGACGGTCCATATTCAATCGCGATTTCGCATATTGTGATTACACCCGCTTCTGCTTGCAGTTTAAAGACCGTGCAGGTTCTCTTCGATCCAACGGTGGTCGGACCCTGCGCTCGGATCTGACAACTGAGATCTGTCTCCCTCTTCAACGATCAGAGATTCTTCTTCACAAACTTTCGCTACCTTCGATCTTTCACTGCTTTCGATCATTCACCTCTCTGTACTTATCTTTTGTTTGCCTGTCAATTACAAACTTGTTTTTCTCATGTCATCTTCATTGTTGCCATCAATGACAAGCATTCGTTGTCTGTTAATTGTCTGTTAAATATTTTCCAACAATCTCCCCCTTTGGCATTGATGGCAACACAATTCAGATCTTCCAAGCACCCACATGTATTCAGATATTCTCTCCTGCTCTTTTCTCCCCCATTGACATCAATGTCAAAGAAGAAACAATCTTCCCCTGATCTATTGCAAAAACATACTCCCCCTGTCGACTATAAGCATCTTGGGAATACACCAGATATTCAATAAGTACTCCCCCTGACCAGGTGAACAGATTAAACACCAGAGATTATAACCCCCAACTTTTGACGAAGGTATCCAAAAGGGGTCACTGCTAATGGTTTAGTAAAGATATCAGCAGTCTATTCTTTGGAAGGAATATAATTCAACTGAACAATTATGTTTGTAACTTGTTCTCAGAGAAAATGATACTTGATTGGAATATGCTTAGTCTTGGAATGAAGAACAGGATTCTTGGAGACACTAATGGCACTTGTGTTATCACAATGAATTGGAATAGGATCAGT
>ML809710.1:0-20299 GCA_009831015.1 Picea engelmannii | reverse complement strand
ACATCCCAAACATCAACACCCAAGGCCATTAAGTATGTTCTCATTCTAATCTTCCAGAAGGCAAAATTTGTTCCATCAAACAGAGGGGGCTTAGAGGCCGAAGTCCTTTCATGACTTGTCATGTTTAAGCTTACAAATGTACCCTTAAATAAAAGGAACCCGCTCTGATACCAAATGATGGAAATACTAAAACCACTGAGAGGGGGGGGGGTGAATCAGTTGTTTATGAGCTTAAACAATTTTATACCTTTCAAATATTTTTAATCTTCCTTCAAGTGATCATCAACAATATACAGCATATGGACAGTAAAAGTAAAGACCATCAGTCACACATAAGGTACACATAGAGACATATTTTCACGAGGAAACCCATAAAGGGAGAAAACCTCTTCTTCTTCGAAATGATATGCAGTCTTTTTCAGTTCAGTACATCATTTACAATTGAGCACCAACTCAATGTGAGGTTGCTACCTCTGTTTTACAAGCTGCAACTTGTTTGAGAGCACCAACTCTCTGGTTTCTCTAGCACCCACTAGAAGGAAGCACCAACTCCCTGAATATTCCAGCACCAACTGGATGGAAGCACCAACTTCATGAATATTCCAGCACCAACTTCCAGTTACACAGGCTCTAACCTGCATAACAGAGAACACTAGTTCTCCCTTGCACCTCCCTGCCACCTTGGTTTCTCTGGCTGCAACCAGATGGAAGCTACAACTTCCTGTGTTCAAGCTCCCACTTGAACCTCTGAGGACAACAGTCCTCCCGAGCACCTCCCAACCACCCTTGAATATCAAATAATGAATACACAGACAATTACTCAAATAAATCAATTCTTACCTTCCTTTCTCTGTTCTGTAAGTCTGATCTTCCACAAATTGTTCTGCAAATCTTCTCTTCCTCTGTATGTTCAGCAGGTCTTCTCTTCATCAACTCGTACTCTCATTCTGCTCTTCTTCAACTCGTTCTGTTATTCTGCTCTGCGTTTTCTCTTGCTCCGCTATTCTGCTCTGCGTTCCATTTCACTCTGCACCTATACTTCTTTTCCTACCACGCATCCTCTTTTGTATTCTTTCTTACTGTTTCATTCCTTTCCTATCCAGAACAACCAACCTTACACAGTCTATTTTGTCTTCTTTTATACACATGAGCACGACGTTTCAACTTCCCAACTCATTGGGCAAAATGACAACAACTGTCCAGCCAACCAAAACGTCAACTAATCGATAACTAATTTGCAATCATGAGTCTGTTTCACTATTTGTAACTGAAAAGTTAATCTGTGAGAAAGAACAGTAACCTCCGATTACATTCAAGTTTTATCCACACCGTTGGATGACCTTTATTATTCTTGCCTTTTTTAAAATGGATTTCGGCATTTCGGCATTGCTGTGCCCAAGTGTCTCGACACTGCATGTCGCGATCTCCGAAAATCCGAAATGGAGCTTATCTGGACTGACTCCTTCTCTTCTCATGACCAAGGATTGTGACCAAGTCTTTATGTGAAAGGCGCTTTTGCGATTTCGCATATCGCGAATTCATAATTCCTTATGTTCAATGTTCCTGTCACCTCCAAATCACGATCTGCGAAATTCCATAATGAAATCAGATCAACGATCTAGATTATATCTAGATCTGACGGTTCATATTAAGTCGGGATATTATTCATCGCGATTTCATCACTCTAGACGATCGGTGTTTTTGTCAACTCGAATTCCTGATTCTCGACATTCAGTAAAGAAGTCGAATCAATGGTCCAAATCACTTCTTGATTTGACGGTTGTTGTTACATCGCAATTTCGCCTATCGCAATTTCGTAAATGTTGCATAGTTTCTTCTGCCCCTCCATATCGTGATTCACGAAACTCCGATAAGGGATTAGATCAACGGTCCAGATCGGATCTTGTCTTGACGGCTACAATTGAATCGCGATATCACAAATCGCGAAATTGACATTCCTGTTGCATTATGTTCTTTGCCTCTCTATGTCGCGATTCGCGAAACTCCGATGTGGAGTTTGATCAACTGTCCAGGTCTGATATTGACTTGACGGCTGCGATTGAATCGTGATATCGCATATCGCGAAATCGGGGTTCTTGTTGCATTTGTTTCAAATCGCGATTCACGAAACTTCGATACGGGCTGTAATCAACGGTCTAGGTTATTTCTTGATCTGACGGTCCAGATTCAATCGCGATTTCGCATATTGTGATTACACCCGCTTCTCCTTGCAGTTTAAAGACCGTGCAGGTTCTCTTCGATCCAACGTTGGTCGGACCCTGCGCTCGGATCTGACAACTGAGATCTATCTCCCTCTTCAACGATCATAGATTCTTCTTCACAAACTTTCGTTGCCTTCGATCTTTCACTGCTTTCGATCATTCACCTCTCTATACTTATCTTCTGTTTGCCTGTCAATTACAAACTTGTTGTTCTCATGTCATCTTCACTGTTGCCATCAATGACAAGCATTCGTTGTCTGTTAACTTTCTGTTAAATATTTGCCAACAGTGAAGAGGATTACTATTTTACGGATGGATTCTGAGGATACCACCAGATCAGGATTGTGCAAGAAGACTGATATAAGATGACCTTTGAAATAGAATCGGTTTATTACCAGTACACAATAATGTTGTCTGGGTTGAAGAATGCACTAGCGATGTTTTCCATAGTAGTTGTTGCAACTTTCAAAGAGCTCATTCATAAGTTCTTAGAAGTGTACTTAGATGACTAGACAATATTTAGTCTATTGAAAGATCATGTTGAACTTTTGTGCTTAATGTTGGATAAGTGTAGGCAATACCAGATCTCATTGAATCTGAAGAAATGCATTTTTTGTGCGCCTTTTGGAATTTTGTTTGGCTATGTGGTGTGTAAACATGGATTGTTAATGGACCCTGTAAAGATAGTTGTGATTATTGATCTACCACCACCAACTTCGGTGCGATAGTTGAAATCCACATTGGGTCATACAAGATATTATGGAAAGTTCATCAAAGGATATGCGTAGATCACAACCCCTATGGAGAAGTTACAAAGCATAACTATACTACGAAGAAATGAGAAGGTTTGGCGATGGTATATTCCTTGCACAAGTTTAGACATTACCTACTTGGATCTCACTTCAAGATGTATATAAACCACTATGCGATGAGATACCTAGTGAACATGCCAGTCTTGGGGAAGAGAATATGTAGATGGTTACTACTGTTCCAGGAATATGACTTCGACGTGATCGTGAAACCAGGAAAATTTAATTCAAGACTAGATCACTTATCGCGCATACTATCAGGCGAAGATGCAGGGAACTTGGATGACATTTTACCATATGCGCACTTATTTGCAATTTGGATGGTGGATGACTATTTTACAAACATAGTTTAGTTTTTTAGTACATGAGTAGCCCCATCAGACTTCACAGTAGCGCAAAAAAAACAACTAGTAGTGAAGGAACCTGACTACCAACTGATAGCAGGAAATCTATACAAGTTAGGTGCAAACGATATTTTGCGACATTGCGTATTAAAGCATGAAAAAAATATGGTATTGTCGAAGGCACATGAAGGGGTTGCAGGAGGTCACTATGCAGGAAAGGAAACAACTCAGAAGATTATGCGCACAAGATTATGGTGGCCTACCCTTCATATAAATGCTAAAGAATTCTGTCAGAGTTGCGACATTTGTCAGAGACTTGGGAAGCCTTCTAAGAGAGATGAAATTCCCTTAGTTCCACAAGTGACGTTACAAKAATTTGACAAATGGGCAATGGGATTTGTTGGGCCAATTAATCCACTAGCTAAGAGGTCAGGATCTAGGTACATTATGACTRTGATGAACTACTTAKCCAGATGAGTCGAGGCAGAACTAGTCAAAGACTACAGTGCGAAGATAGTTGCACRATTTTGTTTGAAAAAGTAGTCACATAGTTTGGATGTCCAAGAGTGTTATCACATAGGGTTGTCAAGGTCATATGGGTCTATTGTGAATACCTAGGTCTGTATCCTTTCCCTGTCTCTCTCTCTTTCACAGGTCGTGTATTTAAATTTTCCCTTCGACTGGTAAAGTCGTTTTTATTTGCCCCTTTTTTTTTAAAGGACCTGATTTACCTTGATGTCTTACCTGAAAAGGTCTCAKCCCGAAGCCTTTATGTTTTTCTMTAAAGATGAACACCCATCTCCTTTTGTTTTAATCACTCATCCTTTCTCGAGCCCCCATCCAGTCGTCCAAGTCTTTGTTTACACGGGCCGCATCCGTGGACTCAAGGTGCAACACTCAGAGCGGCTTGTTTTGGACTTGAATCAAGCAAAAAGGCAAGTTCAACTTTCAACGGTGGGAATTACATGTGGAGTTCATATTAGCGGCTCGTAGGCGTTCAAAATATTAAACTTGCGTGAAGTATAATGCTAGAGAAAAAGGTCCCGAAGTGAATATGAGTCGTTGATCTCAAAGGGTACAAGTGGCAGTCGATCCAAGCCTTCAGGGAAATGAGCTTCAGGAGATTTGAAATGAGAAGTGCTTAGAAATCCCGAAGGGCCGAAGCCCGAAGTCCCGAAGTGTCGAAGCACGTGGCGCACTCATCAGGCATGACATGTGGTACACTATCCAGGTCATTTGGTCGTAACACATGTCACCCTTCTTTTCATGACACATCAACAGATGTGACATCGTATGACGTCAGTCCACCACGTCATCTAGACCATCATCAGCGGGGACATGTGACATAAATCCACGAACTTCAAGGGAAATACCCATGTTTGAGATTTGATTTTCCCAATGTCTGAAGACCCAAAAGCATCTCAGTTGTCGATCTCAGAAGGGCCATACGTCATCAGATTCAGGGCTCTGGGTAAAAGCAAACGAAGGCAGAGGAGGTTTGAGATTTGATTTTCTCGAAGTCCGGAGACCCTAAAGCATCTCAGTCGTCGATCTCAGGAGGGACACACGTCATCAGATCTAGGGATTTGGGTAAAAGCAGTTGAAGGCAAAGGAGGTTTGAGATTTGATTTTCCCAGATTCCGGAGACCCAAAGAAAATCTCGACCGTTGATTTGAAGGAGGTAGATCTGATCCGTTAATGTGATATTGTTCAATGTCAAAAGTAGCGCCCTCCCCCCCTAAGGCATAGTTTGGTAGATCCTAAAGTTGGTGGGCGGTTAAGATTGGCAGTGGTGCTAAATCTAGCAGGAGCGACCAGATCTCACATTGGGACCAAATCTGCAGCCACAATTCATTGCGGGGACACAACATGCTCGGGAGATCATTTTCTTGGGCGGTCCCGCAATGGAAACTGTGGTATAACGAATGCTCTACGTGGAGAAACATGATGGATTGCGGGCCCAAAAGCAGTCTAAACCTAAACTACCTCTGAGCAGCCCCATAATCACATGTTTATATGGCATCCTATACGAGAGAAACACGTGGCCGCTCCCTGAGCATTAACTCTCGTTCAATCTCTGAGGAAAGGCAGTTAATGAAAATCGAGATGGTGGTTGAAACCTCGACTCACTCCAAAAATGGAAGGCATGGAAGGCTCGATCGTGGGGACTGAATTGTCAGCCCATGGCACCCCTGTAGACATATTTTCCTCGAAAACCCATGCCAATCTGAGCTCGCGTCTGACAGAGGGGTGCACATTCAGTCTGATAGAAGAACACGTCAACGCAAAGCTTTGATTGTAGTGACCATGTCATACTCTAGGTGGTGGCGAATTGTTCTGAGTATAAACAGATAATTTTAATATTTTGTTAGGGTCATCAACTGGTTGAGCAAAGCTCTCTATTTTGTAATGTTTTGATGCCAGAACTGTTCTCTGGTTATGTATCAAATTTGAGACTTTCAGATTAATAGAAGTCAACCTCTTTTCATCTCTTTGTAAAAACTATGCTAAAACACTCCGGCATGGAGGATCCAGTCAAGGGTTGTGATGCTATTGTAATGTAGGTTTGATTGCAGCGGTATAGTGACCAGTTTTAGTCAGCTTCTTTGTGATCTTTTCCCCTCTTACACTAAATGGCTCAGGCATGGAGGATCCAGTCGAGTTTTTTTAGCTGCATGGTGATGTAGGTTTGATCATTGTGTTGTTGTGACTGTGTTGTTTGGACATATTTTAGTGTCTAAAGCTTGAGCTTAAGAGTAATCTTGAGTCTGATTTTTTCTTCTCCAAGCTACTTGAAGGCCTGATGTGAATAACAGTCTTGTCCACCTTTCTTACTAAGTCTTCCCTCTGCTCACACTTAAACTCAATTCACCAACTAAAGTTAGTTATGGCCCTCACTTCCCTGTGCATTTCTTGTCCAGTTATGTGTTGAACATCATTCATATATTGAGTTTTGTCCATTGACCTCCAATCATATAAAGCCAACATCCACCAAAAACTTTGATAGGTACTGGGCTTATACTCCCGCAATCTGAGGGTGACTTTAAGTGCTAACATTCATGGCGCCAATGCTGGGGAACGAATTGAAGACATTTCCCTGGGTAAGAACAACAAATAAATTTTGATTATGAAGGTGCATCAGATATCAATGACATGAAGATTGCAGCTTGCACCTGGTGACTCCACTGTTTCAATCGTGGCTCTGAAAGGTATACACACAAGGTCTACTCCACAACTACCTCTGGCTACACCTAAATCTGACCCAGATAAGATTATCAAGAAAGGAAAGATTTCTCGAGAAGGCTTTAGCTGCTACCCTAGATTGAAAATCTCCCTGGGAGAACGATAACAATCAGATCTAGCCTTTTGATGGTGAACAAAGACCAGACACGTTCGGATTGCATAGCATTCACCTGGCGACTCCACAATCAAAGACTCCACTGGGGAGGATTCCGTTGACAGAAAGATGACTATACTGAAGGGGAAGACCAGGTATCAGTTTATGAGCTTCCTTCATGAAATATTGTTTTTCTTTATCAGCTCATTTCTCTCTTTCCCTTTACATATAAAGAGAGTTATCCTTTGCTTTGTCTATTCAAATGAAAATAAGCCTTCCTTTATTTATCCACCCTTTGAAGAAGAAGACATGCCCTCTTCTTGTGTTGTAGATGTTAATCTTGTGCCCTCACCTTAGCCTGTTCATAAAAGTGAGATTTGTATTGGTTTTCCTCTCGAAGTTGATCACCCTTGTAGCCTTGAGGGGGTTGAAAATGATTCAAATCCTTCTCAGAGATCATTGTCTTCCGTTATTACTTCCAAGCCTGTCCATCTTCTTGTTAAACATCATATTCAGCCCACCTGTTTTCTAGCTAAGATTAGGGACAAGATGTTTAAACCTTTAAGGCAGCCACTTGACCTTCATCCTTATCCTCTTTATTCCTTTGAGTATCTTTCTCGGTTTTATGGAGAAGACCATGTTACAGTCGAGAGGCACTTAGGGGCCTTTGAGAACTTTGTTGACCAATTTGAGATTGTTCATGATGATGTTATCATGAGGTTTCTCTCACACTCTTTGTCTGGAGATGTTATTGTGTGGTTTAGATGTCTGGAAGCCGGTTCTATTGGCTCCTGGATCGAGCTATGCCCTGCATTTTTATGTTGGGGTGAGAACAAGTTCCTTGATCAGTATTGGTTTGAGTTTAATGCCTTGAGGAGAGGGGAAGATGAAACCTTGGTTGTCTTCAACAAAAGGTTTTACAACATTTATCATAGTATGCATGTGGAGATCAGATCCACATAGATTGATTCCATGGTGTACTATGTCATGGCTCAGCATCCAGAGCTTGTCCTTCTCCTGAGAGAAAGGAAATCTCCATCCTTAAGACACATATTTGAAGATGTTGAAGAGGTCGAAGAGAACATCAAGGTTAGCAAGGGGGTTTGTACGCAAGCATATCATGAAAAATTGCATGTACATAAGCCAGGAGACTGTCAGTATGTTCATATCTGGAACAACAACAAGGAAGTGGGTGTGATTCACATTTGGAATCAGATCCTTCAATAGTTGCATATTTTTCTATGGGCAGGAATGCATATCAATCTTATGATCAGTTTTTAGAACATTTTGAGCACGAATTAGTGGTTGATTGCATAGATAACTATATGTTCTTGGTTGATCATAGTTGTGATGATTTAAATCATGTTGTGCCATTATCTTGTGATCATTATTATGAAGGAGAGACTGCAATTGTTGGTGATCAAGAGTTGGTTTCGAAAGAACAAGGAGGACATTTATTTGCAAGCAGAGAGGCATTTATAGAGGAGTAGCCTGGTCCTCTAAAGCAGCCAGATTTATGTCACGTTATTCATGATCATGTGGCCATATACATGGAGTTGTATGTTTCAGATGTTCTGAAAATTTCAAATGGCATTATTTCACCGATACTCATAGGTGAGTATGGTTTCATGAAAGATTTATGAGACCAAACTATAGAGCCTTTTCCTTTATTCATTAAGGAAAAACATTGGGTGGAAATCAACTATCCTGGACCCGCATAAGACAGAGAGAAACATGTAAAGGAGGAGCTAAGTGGGAAGTTTTTCTCCTGTTCAGAACCTATAAACGAGAAAATATCACCTGCTATTAGCCAACTGACATCAGTTCTCCACCCACCTGTACACTCTGAGAACATCAAATGACGTGTGAGCCACAATGAAGGACATGAATTAATTTATTGCCAGTTGAGCTCCCCTGATTATAAATTTTGTGACCCTATGGGGCTATATATGGAGTTGTGTTTTCCAAAAGCATTGGAGCCTACATAATTATTCACCTAATCATCATTTGGGGGTATGGTCAGTGTTCCAAGACATGTTCTCATTCTGTTGTCATACCTCTCTAGTTTTCTGTGGATCATTTGCAGTAAAGAGAAGAATTATATTACCAGGCAGTCTAGGTGGCTATGGTGGAAGTTTGCTTTCACCTAGCGCCTTGTAAAAATTCAGTTAGCCTAGGATTGTATATAAATAAGCTCCTTCTGGAGCCCATGTGTTTGTTTTTGTTTTTTAGTAGACTAGTGTCCATATTTCCCTGTTTTCTTCGGCAAAAGTTTTGAGCTAGACTCCATAGCCCAACAACTAAGGCACTGGAACTATGCGTTCTTGGTAGCTCACAGGGAGAATGGCATCCCCTGTGGAGCCAAATGTTATCACATAGGGTTTTCAAGAGTTGTATGGGTCTGTTGTGAATACCTAGGTCTATATCCTTGCCCTGTCTCTCTCTCTTTTGCGGGCTGTGTCTTTAAATTTTCCCTTCGACCGGTAAAGTCATTTTCATTTGCCCCTTTTTGTTTGAAGACACTGGTTTCCCTTGATGTCTTACCTGAAAAGGTCTCAACCCAAACCCTTTATGTTTTTCTCTAAAGATGAACACCCATCTACTTTTGTTTTAATCACTCATCCTTTCTCGAGCCCCCATCCAGTCGTCCAAGTCTTTGTTTACACAGGCCGCAGCAGCGGACTCAAGGCGCAACACTCAAAGCGGTCCATTCTGGACTCGAATCAAGCAAAAAGACAGGTTCAACTTTCAACGATGGGAATTACATGTGGAGTTCACATTAGCGGCTCACAGACGTTCAAAATCTTAAACTTGCGCGAAGTATAGCACGAGAGAAAAAGGCCTCGAAGTGAATATGAGTCATTTATCTCAAAGGGGACAGGTGACAGTCAATCCAAGCCTTTAGGGAAATGAGCTTCGGGAGATTTGAAATGATAAGTGCTTAGAAATCCTAAAGGGCCGAAGCCTGAAGTCTCGAAGGCCCGAAGTCCCGAAGTGTCGAAGCACGTGGCACACTCATCAGGCATGACACGTGGCACACTATCAAGGTCATTTGGCCGTAACACATGTCACCCTTGTTTTCATGACACATCAACAGACGTGACATCGTATGACGTCTTTCCACCACGTCATCTAGACCATCATCAGCGGGGACACGTGACATAAATATGTGAACTTTGAGGGAAAGACCCAGGTCATTAGATCCAAAGCTCCGGGTAAAAGCAGTCGAAGGCAGAGGAGGTTTGAGATTTGATTTTCCTGAATTCCGGAGAACCGAAAGCATCTCAGTTTTAGTCAGCTTCTTTTAGAGTGAAAAAATTGAAGAAAATTTTTCATATCAGCATTGCAGTGGTATCGTGACCAATTTTAGTCAACTTCTTTGTGATCTTTTCCCCTCTTACACTGAATGGATCAAGCATGGAGGATCCAGTCGAGTTGTTGTAGTTGCATGGTGATGTAGGTTTGATCATTATGCTGTTGTGACTGTATTGTTTGGACATATTTCAGTGTCTGAAGCTTGAGCTTAAGAGTGATCTCGAGTCTGAGTTTTTTTTCTCCAAATTGCTTGAAGGCCTGATGTCAATAGCAGTCTTGTCCACCTTTCTTACTAAGTCTTCCCTCTGCTCACACTTAAACTCAATTCATTGACTGAAGTTAGTTATGTCCCTCACTTCCCTGTGCATTTATTGTCCAGTTTTGTGTTGAACATCATTCATATATTGAGTTTTGTCTGTGGACCTCCAATCATATAAAACCAACATCCACCAAAAACTTTGATGGGTACTAGGCTTATCCTCCCACAATCTGAGGGTGACTTTCAGTGCTAATAAAGAGTATTGATGAATGAAAAGGTAACTCACTTTTTTAATAGGACGATTGCAACATTAACAAAGGAGTTTTAAATCGATCATCAGAAGAGTACACCATGCCATCCTCATGCAAATGGAATAGTAGAAGCCTTCAATAAGATTATGGAACATGCATTGACAAAGGTTTGCAACGTAGGTCAGGATGATTGGGACTTGAAGATTCCAACAATGTTATGGCCGTATAGGACCACGGGCAAGAAGATGACATGACAGACTCCATTCAGGTTGATGTCTGGATAAGAAGTTGTTATGCCAATGGAATTCAAAGTACCTAGTCTGTGCATTGCTGCGATGATAGA
This sequence comes from Picea engelmannii, assembly GCA_009831015.1. Classification (NCBI taxonomy): domain Eukaryota; kingdom Viridiplantae; phylum Streptophyta; class Pinopsida; order Pinales; family Pinaceae; genus Picea; species Picea engelmannii. The sequence goes on along the minus strand of ML809710.1, from coordinate 9,419 downwards.
GCTTACAAATTTAGATGCAGTAGAAAAGAGACTGTTAGAACTTATGGAATTAGAAAAAGATTGTTTTGTCACAGGCTTCCATCAATAGGTATAGAAAGCGTGGACGTGAAATATTGGTATGATAGACATATCAAACAAAAGAAGTTTCAGACAAGAGACTTAGTATTACTCTATGACAACAAGTTTCTGCAACACCCAGGGAAGCTCTAGATGCATCGATTAGGACCATATGTGATAAGGTTCGTTACAGAAGTAGGTGTTGTTCAGCTGGAGAAGTTGGATGGAGAAATTATGGAAGGATTGGTTAACGATAGTCGGCTAAAACTGTATAGGGACGGTCGTGCTTCCACGCATTAGTCAGAACTACGCAGAATGTGTACCATAGTGTAGTATAGTGTAGATAGAAAAAGAAAGAAAAAGAAAGAATAAGTAAACAAAAGGGAAACATCAAGAAAATGGTTCAGGGAAGAAGTAGAGAGTTGCAAAGTAAATTAACGTTCGAAGGAGTTTAGGTTAGCAAGTAAACCGGATAAACACGAAAATGTTGCAGAAAAGAAAGAAGCAGACAATAGGGCGCACAAATAGAGGAAGCAAGCCACGCAAAGAGGAGATAACGCATAGAGGCAATCACAAATATAAAAATTAAGATCATTAAAGAGGAAACAAGACGAGAAAAGGAATATATGAGGAAACATCATGTCAAAATGGCTGAGACGCATAGTAATAAATGGATAGTACCGCAAAGATCGTAACATACTAACAAATCTAAACCCAGATGCGCCGGAAGATTCAGAGTTAATGCAAGGTTAAGGCATGTATTGAATGCAAATAACTAGTGGAATAAACAACAAGTTTAGGTGAGAAGACAAGTTAACCACTGCCAATGGGTTATAAAAGCAAGAGATTTTTTTACGAGGAAAGGTTATGGTCGATTACAATTTACATAGTGAGTCGAGCGAGGAGGATTTGTAGAGCCAAGAGAGTGTTGCATAGTTGCAGGTGTTAGTCAAGGGGAGACTGTTGCAGAGAGAGATGAAACCACGTAAGGAAACAATGACTCCAACACTGAGGAAACAACAAAGTCAACCAACATCAGTACCTGTAGTTGAAGAGACCCCGGGGGCATCTTCATCAAAGGCGAAGTTAGTCAGGTTGTTGAAAGACACTAAGTACCCACTTGTAGAGCTAGAAATCCCATTTGGAGTGATAGTGGAGCAATATATGTTAGGTTTGGTACCAAATTTAAAGTATGCAGACCATGATATTACGGACTAGAAGAAATTCCTAGAGCTAGCGTCGAGCAAGTATTTGAAGTGATACATCAACACATAAAAAAAATTGATTGTTATAGAGCCACAAACATGGGCAACACGGTTGGAGAAAGTTGACATCCTGAATCTATTCGACATACCACATTTCAACAAGAGCACAAAGATCAACACTTGGGTGAAAATGTTGTTGAGATGCATGCACAAAGGTTATTTATGGCTCGATAGGTCGGTCTCCTTTGACATAGATCTAATTGTGTGCATTACTGGACTACCATCGCAAGGGGAAGACCCCTCATTATTATTTTCAGACAAGAAGAATGAGAAGGCTTTATCAACGAACATGAGAGAGAAGTTCTGTATGCACAGATGTGTGCATAGTTTGGATGTTGCAAACATATGTGACCCTATAGTGAGATTTGCGACATAAGTATTGGCCTGTAAATGGTTAAGGAAGTCTCAGAAGGATCAAGTACCCGCAGGAGTAATAGTAGTAGCCGAGAAGTGCGTCGAGGGTGTGCAGATGAACTGTACAACATTTTTTCTCAACCAATTCTTGATCGACTATGAAGAGGCACATGATAAAGTCACTAAATTTCACTACGTGTGGTTATTAATTTTCATTGCATTAGCAACGTGGAGGTAGTTGGATGATGTGTAGATTTTGGGAGCAAAATATAAGGCATGCTTGGTCGCGATATATTAGAACTTGTGGCATACTGCACATACTGAGCAACAATTAGATAATAATATTACTTTTTATATTTACTAGGAGACCATTAGGCAATGTATTCAGGATATATCGCAGATATAGCGACAAATAGTAGAAGCATATAAATGAGTTGTGTGGTTCATGGCAGATCACCACCATCTCTACATTCAAGAAAAGAAGGATCTAAGAGAATAATGGTTGGCCATGAAGTACATGATAATAGAGGAAGAATTGGGACCGATAATGGAAGACTAGGATGCTTTCTGGAAGATCCCATCGACAGAGACTAAGAAACCATAGACGTTAAAACCAGAGGTTGAATAAATACCAAGTGGAGAAGAAGAAGGGAAATAAAATGACAAAGGGAAGAAAATCCCACACACGGGAGAGAAGAGAAAAGAAGTAGACACAAGGAAAGCAGCTACACAACGCAAGAAAATGAAAGTTGTAAGGGTATCAACCGTTCAATCCCTCACAAAAGATGACTTGGAAAAGATTGTAGACCAAGTTAAGGAAGAAACAAATGAAGCTTTTGAGCGCACAACAAAACAACAAGAAGAAAGGCATTCATATATATGAGCACAGATTGCTTCGTTGCGACAATTTTTGGATACCACGAAACTTGCAACAGTGCAAACATGAAACCAAGTGCAAGCAGAGAATACAACGCAGACAACTGAGGTGCAACATATTCTATATATCATATCAAGAGAAAGACGATTAATGAAGATAGCGATGGGATCCTTAGAGTTTCCCATGGTAGAATTGAAAGAGCATGCCAAGGTACTAAGTCATATTGACTTATTGTTATCTCAGTTACCGGTCGAAGACTTATATGGATTACAAACGAGTGTGATAAAGGAACTTCAAGTTCGTACAATATCAACCTCGTTGGAGTTGACAAAGTTAGTCACAAATAAAGACATGTTGCAAGCATAATATGACCAACTTACGTTGGAACGAGATGAGGTCGTGCAATAGGAAAAGAGATTGAAACAGACGGTTCAGGGGGTGTATAAAATTATTCCAGAAGTACCTAGGGAGGAAGACGCCCCATTGGAGGAAACAATGACAAAATTGAGCAAAGCCATTCAGGGCTTCCGTACTAATATCAACGACTTGGAAGAACGACAGATAAGAGTCACTCCCCCAAAGGAAAGGGAGAAACGAGAGAAGTTGGTGACCACAACTTTAGAAAATATCAAAAGCTTATAAGTAGAATGTACAAAACTGTATACATAAAGCATGAGACCTTGGACACAATTGATTGAAGACAAATTGCAAGCGATTGGCTAGAAGTTACAACTTGGGCAAGACAAGGCGCAAAAGTTTAAGGAAGTCATGAGTACATTACAACCAACAGAGATGATAACAACAATGCCAGAAAACTGAAAGATGTACTCAGAGATGAATAAACTAAGGGCGAAGAAGCAGGCTTGCACACAGAAGATCGAGACCTTGCAGGAAGAACCCTACAAGTGGCAACAAAATTAATAGTTACTCAAGGTATCGTCAAGCAGACAGTCTGGGAAAGTACTGAAAAAGTGAAGACTCATATCACTCCAGAGATAGCCAAAGAAATTGTGCAACAGGAAACTCAAGTCAGAGAAAAAGTTGCAACGACTAGGGATACATTACATAAATTTTTGGCGACGTGGAAGCAGATTGAAGTGGCTGGGGATGAGCCACATGTTATTGTTGGGGGCTTGTTGGAGCAAACTATTTTGGAAAAGTTTTGGGAATCATGTAGAGGCATATCGCATGACATTTTGGCAAAGTAGTTGTGTGCGTGGAAAGCAACTAGCGCATTGCCATGAGTCAGTGCGCAAGAAACGAGAGTTAGTTAGGAAGTTTTGGGACAATTTGTCCACTTTGTAAGCATGTTGTAACATACTAAGCCCTAACGAGATACTGTAAATATGTAATGGGTTTTTGGTAGAGGACAGAGTCAAGAAGGGAAGAGAGTGAAGAATTGACTAAGTGTTATGGTACGTTGAGTTATGACTGAGTTTTTTGGGAGTTAGGCTCGCACTGCAATATAATGGCTTAGAAAGGTTTGGGTAATGTCAAATGATATATCTTTTTGTAAGTGCAATGCGCAACTGTAAGGAGATTGCAAATGAATAAAATAAGAAGCCAGTTGTTGTGGACGTAGCCCAGTTTGGGGTGAACCATGTTAAAACCTTGTGTCTTGATGTGTTGCTTTTGTGTGTTATGTTTTTGATGCATACGATGGATGGTAAGTATAGATATGTTTACTGTTTGTGGTTATTGTGCAAAGATGGTGAATGTTTAGTATTCTGATTATGTCACTAATATATGTTGTTATGGTCATGTGCACTTAAGTTAACGACGAATGAATGAATGTTAAGTAGAGTAATGTCACGCATAAGGTATATTGCATGATAACCAGAGGTTAAGTAATGGAAACTGCGCACAAAGTAAATGAATGAATAATGCATAGTATGGTCATGTTGAATGCCTCACTTCTCCCCACTGTAGAAACTTGGTTCTCGCAGCCCCTCTAGATGCCTCGGGTGAGACTTCACTTGCTTGCAGGTGATGCCGAAAGGGCCAGTGTCTAAGGGTTTTCTTGGTTTATTAATGATTAAACTCATGTCTGCTCATTGCGTGCCAACACTCCCTTCCTTTTTATTTTAGTAGCAGAGGGTTTAAGTAGAGTATTTCATTATGCAAAAGGCAAAGGTATTACTAAAGATATAAAGATAGAAGATATCAATATTTATCACTAGTTTTTATTGGCGATGTTATCTTATTTCTAATGGGAACCATCCAAGAACTGACAAACTTTAAGAATATTCTAGAAGTGTACTGCAAAGCAATGAGAATGGAGGTTAATAAGATTAAATCATCTTTACTTTGTAATGGATTGAATGAAGACTTTTGCACATATCCTTTATTTAAACCTTATTCCATTAGATACTAACATCAAGTACTTGGGTTTCTATATAAAAACAAATAACTATAGGTATTCGGATTCACTGCACAACTATATTAAAAAATAGAAGAAAGGGTGTACAATTGGTGTTATAGGTGGTCGCCATGAGGAGGAAGGACGATTCTAGTAAATAATATATTGGAATATATCAGTATATTGTATGGCTATGGTGCATATCCCAAAAAGGATCCTAAACAAAATAATAAGAATGTGCTTCAATATTTTGTGAACATTTAAGTGAGAAAAAGAAGGGATCCCTTTGGTAAACTAATCCAAAATAGAAAATCCAAAGGATTTAGGAGGGTGTGGCCTCATTTTTTTAATTTTTTTTTTTTGCATATTTCCAATCAATACTTACAACTAAAAGCATGTGTGGACAAATAAATGATGAAAGTTTATGGGGAAAAGTGACAAAAAATAAATATATAGGTGATGGTACCATGGAAAATTGGATAAGATGGGACATGAAATCTACAAAGAAATCCTTGGTCTATGCCCTTGCTCTTATAGAAAAGTGGTTAGCTTGGAAGGTTGAAAGGGGAAATAAGTTTTGAATTGTAGAAGACCCATGGATAAGGTGAACGAGAAATTATAGATGATCAAATCCCCTTTTGGATGCACCTAATRATTCATGAATCTACAAGGTAGAGGAYRCACCTAATGATTCATGAATCTASAAGGTAGAGGATGCMCCCTCCAACATAGTGGATTGAAGGCAATAGTGGAAAACAACAAGGGACTTAAATTAGAATAATSATCTAAGTGAAGAATGGAMTTARTTCATTAATCAATTAAAGCAAAGTACCAWAAAATTGTCTAAGAATGAAGATATTCTAAAATGGTATAAAAATAAAGGCATTGGAATTTACTTTGCAAAATTAGGGTATGAGATTAAAGTGAAAGAAGCAGAGGCGAGTGACTTCTTCAAATGGTAGTGGAAGGAATCATGGAAACTTAATAGTTATATGAAGACAAAAATCTTAAAGTGGTTAGCTTTATCAAACAAATTTATTACATGGAATAATGGTCAAAAAGGAAATTTCCAAGTGCTCGGTAGATGCATTTTTTGTAAAAACAATGAAGAAACAGTTGACCATATCTTTGTTAAGTGTCCTTACTCCAAAGAAGTTTGGAACAAAGTTCTTTAGTTGGTTGGTGGAGATAATTAATGGGGAAAAGGGTCCTTGATATAGTGCTTTAAGTGTCGGTTCTTTGACAAATCTATAGCTGATCACAAAGCTCTTCCTTGCTTTGTCACACGGGGACTGTGGCTTTCAAGAAACTACATGATATTTCAAGGGATGGAAAGAAGTCATGTGATGATTGCACATCAAATTAGGTTTTCTTAGTGTGGCTCCTTGAAGGCTAAAAAGATAAAGCCTCAAAGAACTCTCAAAAATCCCAAAATAGATTATTCAAAAGTATGGGGGTTCTTTGAAGGAGCACGTCAAGAAGAAAAGTGTGGAGCTCGAGTTATTTTAATCATATTTGAAAATAATTTTATTTATTTAAAGTATGTAGGAGGTCGAGTTACAAACAATTGGGTTGAATGTATGGCTTCATGAATTCTTTTGAAATGTGCAACAAACAAAAGTATTGATACCCTACATGTGTTTGAGGAATCAAAGCATTTAATGGATTGGGATAATGGTAACAATCTTATTGAGAATCTAGTTCTTTCTCCAATATTGAACATGATTCTCGAGGTAAAGCTCAAATCCAATAATATCTTGTTTTCTTAGGATTGTGTGCATTTTTTTTAACACTTTTAGATTGTAATGATTGATGTAATTGGAAAGATCATGATGTGGGTTAACGAAAATACATAAAAAGTCTTTTAGCATGTATTTTTTTATGCTTTAATGCACAATCAAGGAACTTTAATTTCCTTAGAATACTATAATATGTTAGAACAATTTGTAGCTTTGACGATATAGAGTCTTTTAAGGCTTGAAAGATGTCGAGATGACATTACAATGTATATTTTGATTTCAATTTTGAAATATTGATTATAAAGGTTTTCTTCTTGGAATAAAAATCATCAATGGTGGCGAGAGCACATCAATTTAAGGAAATCCTATTATTTGGTTTCATCACTTGTAAAACATTTGACTACAAAGCTTTTCAAAGGGGGTAATGTGGTATGACTTTAACAAGGGCATATGGGGTCAAATGTATATGTAACAAGGGTTGGCCTAATAGAGGGCCCACATGTGTAATGAGTGAGAATATCTATATATAAAGGTTAATATATAGTCAGTATTATATACATGGAATTATGATTTGGATATATGGATGTGCTTCGATTATTTGGAGGAAGGTCTCCTAATGAATAATGAGTTATTGTGTAACTCATATATATTATCACTTTGGGCACTCTATTCCATGCTCATAACTTGTTTCTTTTGTCAGCGTCACTTTTTATTTCATTTTCCTTTATTTGTTCCCAATTGGCTAGCCATGCAATATATTGGATTTTCTTTTTCATGATACTTCTTATGCATTTTTGTTGGTTTTTTCTTTCCTCTGGAGCTAGGGTCTCTATTTTTTTTCAACTCTTCCTCTATCTTTCATAGCTCGTACATGTACTAGGGTTCTTTTTACTTCCTCTAGTATCTTGTGAACTTTAGTTCCATGCTATCTCAATAGTGATAGTCTCCTCCTTTGATGTTCTTTTGGATGTTTCCTCTCTTTTATATCCTTTCCCCTCAATGGATTATGAGTTCGAGGCAGTGGCGCTAAATCTAGCAGGTGCGATCAGATCTCACATCGGGACCAAATCTGCGGCCACAATTCATTGCGGGGACACAACATGCTCGGAAGATAATTTTCTTGGGCGGTCCCGCAATGGAAACTGTGGTATAACGAATGCGCTACATGGAGAAACATGATGGATTGTGGGCCCAAAAGTAGTCTAAACCTAAACTACCTCTGAGCAGCCCCACAATCACATGTTTATATGGCATCCTATCCAAGGGCAACACATGGCCGCTCCCTGGGCATTAACTCTTATTCAATCTCTGAGGAATGGCAATTAATGAAAATTGAGCTGGTGGTTGAAACCTCGGCTCACTCCATAAATGGAAGGCATGGAAGGCCCGGTCGTGGGGATTGAACTGTCAGCCCATGGTACCCCTGTCGGCAGATTTTCCTGCAAAACCCATGTCGATCTAAGCTCGCATCTAATAGAGGGGTGCACGTTCAGTCAGACAGAAGAACTCGTCAACGCAAAGCTTTGATTGTAGTGACCATGTCACACTTTGAGTGGTGGCGAATTGTTCTGAGTATAAATAGATAGTTTTAATATTTTGTTAGGGTCATCAACTGGTTGAGTAGAGCTCCCTATTTTGTAATGTTTTGATGCCAGAATTGTTCTCTGGTTATGTATCAGATTTGAGATTTTCAGATTAATAGAAGTCAGCCTCTTTTCATCTCTTTGTAAAAACTGTGCCAAAACACTCGGGCATGGAGGATCCAGTCGAGTTTTTATAGTTGCATGGTGATGTAGGTTTGATCATTGTGTTGTTGTGACTGTGTTGTTTGGACATATTTCAGTGTCTAAAGCTTGAGCTCAAGAGTGATCTTGAGTTTGATTTTTTCTTCTCCAAGCTACTTGAAGGCCTGATGTCAATAACAGTCTTGTCCACCTTTCTTACTAATTCTTCCCTCTGCTCACACTTAAATTCAATTCACCAACTGAAGTTAGTTATGGCCCTCACTTCCCTGTGCATTTATTGTCTAGTTATGTGTTGAACATCATTCATATATTGAGTTTTGTCCATTGACCTCCAATCATATAAAGCCAACATCCACCAAAAACTCTGATGGGCACTGGGCTTATCCTCCCGCAATCTGAGGGTGACTTTCAGTGCTAACATTCATGGCACCAATTCCAGGGAACGAATTTAAGACATTTCCCTGGGTAAGAACGACAAAGAAATTTTGATTTTGAAGGTGCATCAGATATCAACGAATTGAAGATTGCAACTTGCACCTGGTGACTGCACTGTTTCAGTCATGGCTCCGAAAGGCAGACACACGAGGTCTACTCCACAACTGCCTCTGGCTACACCTGAATCTGACCCAGATAAGATTATCAAGAAAGGAAAGCTTTCTCGAGAAGGCTTTAGCTGCTACCCTAGATTGAAAATCTCCCTGGGAGAACGACAACGATTAGATCTGGCCTTTTGATGGTGAACAAAGACCAAACACATTCGGATTGCATAACATTCACCTGGCGACTCCACAATCAAAGACTCCACTGGGGAGGATTTTGTTGACAGAAAGATGACTATACCGAAGGGGAAGACCAGGTATCAGTTTATGAGCTTCCTTCATGTTACACATTATTTTCGTCATCCTTATGATCATTAATGATGTAAACCTATCTATTGCCTTTAGAGGGGTCACAATGACCTGAATTCCTGAAGAGAGAAGGAAGAAGAACTTTTCCTGAGAAAAGAAGTTGCTTTTTTCTATG
>ML809709.1:85031-113550 GCA_009831015.1 Picea engelmannii | reverse complement strand
GGAGTTAGTTAAGATCAACTTGGTCTAATATGTCTTTAGGTAAATGTGTGTTTCTTTAGTATGCATTTGTAGTTATGTAATCTGATGTTCATGATATATTATAGACATAAAGTGATCTAACGACTCATATTCTCCTCAATACAAACGCCTATATCGATCCATGGATTAACACACAATTGGTCCATGATCTCTATTTAAAGAGCATGGAAGGTCATTGGTTGAAGATCAATTGTGAGACTCTCTTATGTACAATATTTTTTTTTGCATTAACTCTATTTCCTCAAGTAGCCAAGTTGGTTGGGGCCATGCATTGTTTCCCTCTTCGAAGATTTTAACCATGTAAAAGCATCGATACATTGATATTTGATCTTTCAAATTGTCAAATCATATATTCAAAAAAAATAATAAATGTATATCTTCTTATCATCATCATCTCTATGATTTGTATACTTCACTTTCAAATTGTCATATCATATATTTTAAAAAATCATTTTTATTGTAATTTTGTGGAACAATATAAAATAATTAATTTAAAAATTAAAAATTTTATTTTACAATTTTTTTCATCTCATTAAAATATAAAAAAAAATAATTAATCTAAAAATTTTTAAAATTTATTTTATAATTTTTTTCATCTAATTAAAAAATAATTTAATTATATTTACAATTTTTTTAAAAATGTTTTAATAATAATAATTTAGAAACATATTTTTTCCAAAATTGATTTATTTTTTCTTCACTATTCAAACAATAATCTCTCGCGGTAAAAGTAGGGGCTAACGAAAAAAGTACACAAATGATGAGATAAATTTTAGAATATTAATTTTTTCATTGATATTTGTAAATGAAAAAGAATGTTATATATGAATGGTTGTTTTATTGAAAAATATAAAAGCATTATTTTAATTCTGAAAGAAGAACTTACCCAAATAGGAAAATATTAAAAAAAAATAAACTTACCCAAAGTGAATATGAATTTGAATTAAAGTTATTTTATTTATCTTACTATAAAATTTTAAATAGGAAATATTCAAAAGATTTAAAACTTAACCAAAGTGAATATGAATTTGACTTAAAGTTAAATTTTAATTTTAATATATAATTTAAATTGCTCGTTTTAAAGTTGTAAATAATAAAAAATTAACGCCCGGAGCCCGTTAACGACTACGACTACCACAAACTGCCTTCAAATCTAAGTGGGGCCCAAAATCCCCCACATGATAAAACATTTTATATGGTTTGTCATGCGCTTTTGGAATTTATTAAAGTGGAGTGAATGCTCTTTTATCTTTATTTTTATATAGACAACTATTAAAGTTAATGCAAGCACCTTTTGACTTTGGAAATTGCAATGTTGGAAAAGGAAATTCTCTTGACCATGATGGAATGAAAGTTCTAAGCCACTTAGACATTATTAATTTTTTGCATTAAACTTGTTGAGAAGTTGCAACCTTTAAACCCTGAATTACAAGATTTAAAACATGTAAGGTAAGGGCCCCCTTATAGAGGGAATGCCAACTCATGACAAATTTCAACCTACATTATGAGTATGGATTATCATTATGAGTTATAACCAACTTTGGCTCCCACCCTGGTTTGTTTTGGATTATGCTATTTTGTAACAACAATGTTAGTTGAGAATCTGAATCTCTTGGATGAGTATGAAATTTTTAATGGGTTTTTTAAGAAAAATAATAAAATAATAGTAATGGATTTTCAATAGGAAAGAAAGAAAACTATTTTTTTATCCTATTTTTGACTTATCCCTTTTTATATTTACTCAAATTTCAAGTATAGACACTCCTTGGATACGGAATATGATTCCACATCCAAGGAATTCCTACACTTCAAAATTGAGTAAATCTATAAGGGGATAAGTCGAAAATACAATATAAAAAAAAATAGTTTTTCATCTTTCCCTCCAAAACTATATACCCTTATGGTTGACATCATCATCTTAAATCCTATTGCTTCTTTTAAAGTTGATCATCTTAAATCCTATTGCTTCTTTTAAAGTTGATGTTGATAGCACATTTTTTGTTCTGAGGTCCATTTTTCACCTCAAAATTTCTTTAATGGTGGCCTTATTTGAAGAAATTGTTGATATCAGAGTAAAATTTGAGAATATGGTCAAGTGTCTCCTCGAGAAAACCTTAACTTGTACGTGAATGCTGTCAATTATGTGGTTTATATAAAGCACAACTTGGATCTCTTATAAGGGATTCATGTGGCTCATAAATGCCTTCTTTAGAAGGTTAAACAACTTGAGGATAAATCTTTGTTGTTTTACTACAACATTTGCAAGGATTCATCTCTCATTTTAGTATTGCACTTACATAGAGGATTGGTGGGTATTGGGGAGCCTTCATCTTTAAAGTCGCTTTCGTTCAAGGATGCAACCTAAAACAATTCCTCTATTCGAGTATCTCTAAACCCTCCTATGCTTACTTCATATATAATGGATAAATCTAAAGTGGTGCCAATGTTGGAGATCATTGAAATGTAGGTAACTAATTTCCTATATTTTTATGAATCAACTATGGTGGTTTGTTGTTTGAATGCGCTTTGGCCTCCCACATTAGATTTATATTAGTGGATTTATTCAAATTGGACCAAGCAACGTGAGGTATATTTATGTTCTAAAGGGTTCTTTGTTGTTTAGTTTGTCCATCTCAATGATTATCAAAAAGTTCTTAAGGAAGGCCCCTAGTTTTGGGAAAGACTGGGTCTCTTTGTTACCCTTTGGTTCCCATATTTTGACCCATCCACTATAAGAGTCACCAAAATTCCATTTTGGGTTTGCCTCCCAAATTTGACACCCCATATTTGGAATTTATCAAATTTTAGAGATATTGACAATACCTTGTGTAGATACTTAAAGTTATATATTGAGCAACTTAAGTTGAGAGTTTTCAACTATGCCCAAATTTGTTTTGAGGTCAATATCAACAAAGGTCTTTTGGACAAGATGATCCTAAAATAGGGGAAATTTATATGGACTCAAGTTTTGCATTATGAAAACACAACTTTTTAGTGTCATATTTGCAACAAATAAGCCATCTTCAAGACTTGTATCCCCACGCGTGAGCTCACTCAAAGAGGAAAAAGGATCACAACCCAAAACCAATTAGATGGAAACCATATGAGCCCCAAATATTATATGATGAAGCTAATTGGAATGTGGAAAATCCACCCTCAAAAATTTTAGAGAAGGATATCTTTGCTAGTTTAGAAGAGTAGATTGAATAATTAAATCATCCCTTGAGGAATAGATAAGAAGCAATGAATATTGGGATCCCCCCCTCAAGGAAGGTAGTTGTCAATGAATCTCCATCGGAAGGAAAGACAACATTTCTCAAATCTGATAACTTCAATTTTGATAAGGAGTTGACCTTGCATTCAAACTCTAGAAATCATACTTTTGAGTTAAAATCAGTTCCCATGGAACCTTCTCTAGGGGTTGGATTGAGCTCAAAAAGAAGGGAAAAAAGGTAGGGTCGAGGAAAATGTTCCTCATTAGTACATACAACTTTTCTTCAGTGTAATTTATTTGTCTATTAAATATTTTATTGATCTCTTGTTAATGGTCATCTATGAATTCTTTTGTAGCATTTGTATAATGTAACCTCTTTTCTTTATATGAATAAGATGTTACAATTTTCTTTTCAAGGGAAAAAAAGTGAGTTTCAACATGGGATTGAAAGTGTTTTAATGGTTACTTTTCTTTGCAACAAACAAAGGAAAAAAATGGAGCAACTGCAAGCTACGATTTGGTAGACGTGGCCACAACAGAGGACAACATGAGTACCAAGGGGGGCGGTAATGGAACCCCCTCATACAAGTAGGTAGTGGTAGACAAAGGGAAATTCCCACAAGGCATAGGTTTCAAGGCATCAATGACAAGCACCTTGAGATCGGAAATGGAAAAGAATCAGGAAAGTAACTAGAGGAAAGGCGAAGGTATGGGGGAAGAAACCAGAGAAACTCAGAATGTTGCGCAAGAAACAGCGAGCCCCAACGGGGCTGAAGGGTGCAACCCATGTAAACCAAAGACAAAACTGATACCCAAGGTAATACTGGACGATCTACAAACACAACTCTATAGGGACCAAATGAAGATGCATGTGCTAATCTACAAGTTTATGGGGTTGTGGCCAATAGAAAGAATGTTGTGCAACTAGACTAAATATCAATGGAAGCCAAGCGGAGAAGTGGATCTTCACCTGGGCTCAAAAGGATTCTTTACAACAATTTTCATGAACCTGGAAGATAGGGATAAGATATTTGAGGGGGGGGGGGCATACTTCCACGCCTCAGTAGAACTGTGCATGCGACCACGGAAGGAAAAATTCTCCCCCAGAAAAATAAACCTTCAAAAATGTGCCTGTATGGATGAGACTTTACTCACTGTCGTTAGATTATTGGATACCCTCCACATTTGAAGCAATAGGGAACAAACTCGGAAAATACGTGAAGACATCAGAAGCAACCTTAAAAGGATGATACACCTCCTATGCAAGAATCTGCATAGAGATGGATGTGTCAGGGGCATTCCCAGAAGACATAATCCTGGAATTCAGGGACGAGGAATGGATACAAAACATTGACTACGAGTAGATTCCCTTCAGATGCCAGAGATGTCATGAACATGGGCACCTAATCAGAGAATGTCTGAGCATAAAATAAAAAAAAAGTGGAGAGCACCAAACTACAATAGGACGAAGATGGTTTATAAAACCAAACCACAGAAACAAAGATAAAAAGAAACAAAGTAAAACCCCAACAGGGAGCAACCCGAAGTCTAGGAATAAAGAAGAAGGATGGGACAAGACCAACAAAGAGGAGGAAGGAGGAAAGGAAAAAACAAAAGCTAAAGAATCCAGGGAACAAGCTACTAATGAGGATATAGATAGCCCAAGAAAGGGGATGGGACATGGGATTAGCGCAACTCCTATGGACGGAGAAACCAGAGATACCCCCACCCCCATGCAGGAGGAAGACGGAGACGCGGAAATGACTCCAAGCGAGGTAGGAACATAAGATCATGATCTCAGAGACATTGTGGAAAGGGAAGGGATCGATCTCCCGAACATACTGGAGCAATGGAAAAGGCAGGGCGTTGACAATGTACCAGCAGAGAAACTAGATCACATCCAATACCTGTTTCTCCTAAGGGAGCAAGCCAAATCCAGAGGGTTGAAGCGCACACACAGGGAGATAGGACACCTAGGAGTCAAAGTAGGCGAAGTAAGACCGCAACTTTCACCCAAGCAGACGAGAAGGAAAAAAGGCAGGAAATCAAATAGCGTAGCCCTACAGGAACTAGGAGCTCTACTGATAAACTCAGGTAAGATCAAAAATCTCTTTCCCACCCCCGCCCCACATGTTTAAATGAAGATTATAACATGGAATATAAGAGGCCTAAACAACCCACGAAAGATGAGAATTCTTAAAAATCGACTTAGGAAGGAACAACCAGACCTATGTTTCATCCAAGAGACAAAATGCACTATAGACAGAATGGAAACAATTGGGAAAAAACATTGGAGCAAGTACAAGATGGTGGCTATTGAAGGAAAATAGATGGCAGGAGGGATCCTCACCTTGTGGAACTCACAAGTGATGAACCTAATAGCAGTCGAGGCTACCAGACATACACTTTTGGTTAACATGCAAATCATTGGGAATGCAGAGACAATCCTATGCACTAATGTTTATGGTCCCCAGATTCTAGAGGAAAAGAGAAGAATGCTTCTAGACCTAGAAGACCTAAAAACCCACTCCAACAACCTCCACTAGATCCTAGCAAGAGACTTCAACATCATCAGATCACTTGCTGGAAAAAAAGGAGGCACCAGGAGGTTGGATAGAGATGCAAAAGAATTCTCAACATTCACAAACACAGTGAAGATGGTGGACATCAAAACCAATAATAGACACTTCACTTGGAACAATAAACAGATAAATCAACATCATGTTGCGATAAGACTTGACAGATTCTTGGTGTTAGAATCCATCATTATGCAGGGCTTAACCTTAGATTGCAACATCCTTCCCTGGGGGGGTTCTGATCACTGGTCAATCCAACTGGAAGAAGACTTCCCAACCACCCTGAAGAATAGACCTTTCAGATTTAAGAAATTATGGATTGAACACCCCACCTTCAAGGAGAACATCAACCAGTGGTGGCGGGAGGAACAACCAGAGCAAGGTACATGGATTTTCAAACTCTATAAGAAACTAAATTACATCAAATATAAGCTCAGGGAGTGGAATAAGGAAAATTTTGGCAACATAAACCAAGAGAAGAAAAATATTGAAGACAAAATGAGAAGACACCGGGAAGTTTGCATAGTGGAGGGCTACACAGAGGACCGAAAAAAGGAAGAGATCCAAATGACCCAAGAATGGGAAGGAAGATGCCAGCAGGAAGAAATTCTATGCCGCCAAAAGTCCCAAATCATATGGCTAAAGGAAGGAGAGAGGAACACCAAGTGTTTTCATAGAACAACCATTGCCATAAGAGCCCACAACAAAATCCTGAAAATTAAGGATTAGGATGGGATCGAGCGAGAATCCCACAAGGAGATTAAGAATACCCTGGTAAGCCACTTCCATGGGATAGCCCAAGAACCCAACAAAGACCAAACATAGGCCATCCAGAGGATTATGCAACACATCCCCGACTAGTCATCGAGGAATAGAATAACAACCTAAACAAACCCATAGCTAAGGAGGAAATTGATCAAGTGATCCAGGAGATGCCCAACGGGAAAGCCCCAGGCCCAGATGGTTTCACAGTGGAATTCTTCAAAGCCTGTTGGGAAGTGTTCAAACGTGATGTTTATAGGGTGGTGGAGGACTCTAGACGGTCGACCTCCATCCTAAAATCATTAAATGCCACAATGATTACTCTAATCCCCAAAGAACATAAAGCAAGGACCCCTAACCGCTACAAACCCATAGATTTATGCAATGTGGTTTACAAGATAATCTCTAAAGTCATAGCCAATAGATTGAAACCCCTCCTACCCACACTGATTTCACAAGAACATGCGAGTTTTGTGGAAGGACGACAAATCATGGAAAACATCATCCATGTTCATGAGTTAATACACACCCTGAAAATCCATAGGAGAGGGGGGATGATAATACAACTAGACCTAGCAAAAGCCTATGAAAAAATCAACTGGCACTACATGGTTAAGACTCTGGAAGCCTTTGGTTTCTCCCAACACTGGATCAACTAGATTATCATCCTAGTCTCAACGACCAGTTTCTCACTCCTGATAAATGGAGCCCCAGCCAAGCCCTTCTGGCCTACTAGAGGCATCATACAAGGAGATTTGCTATCCCCCTTCCTATTCATCCTGATGATGGAAGGTATCAGTCAAAGCATAAAAAGAGCAACAACAACAGGAGAAATTACAGGCCTCAAACCTTTCGAAAACTACCCTACTTCCACACACCAACAGTTCGTGGATGATACCTTACTCCATGGAATAACCATGGTCAAGGAAGCAAAAACGTTCAAAAGGATCTTAGAAGAGTTTGGGGAAGCCTTGGGAGCCGAGATCAACCATTCCAAATCGATGATCTACTTTTTCAACACCAACTCTGCAATCCAACGGAACCTGGCAAATATTTTGGGCTTTGAGTGCAAAAATCTCCCAACTAAATACTTGGGCATCCCCCTGGTGGGCAGATTTTACAAAATGCAACCTGGGAAGGAGTGATCAACAAGCTATAGGAGAGGGTGAAAAATTGGACGTACAGATCCCTCAACCTAGCGGGGAGACTGGTATTGACCAAGACATTTCTACAAGAAATTCCAACCTATATGATGTTGATATTTCTCGCCCCCAAAGGGATACTACAAAAAAAAGGACCATCCAAAGGGACTTCCTATGGCGAGGAGCAGAAACTAAGAAAAAATGGGCCCTGGTGGCTTGGGAGAAGGTTTGCAAGCCGAAATGCAAAGGAGGACTGGGGCTACAAGATCCACAAGTAACCAACGAAGCCTATGGGGAGAAACTCTGGTGGAGATGGGTTAAAGAAACTTCTACCCCATGGGAAACCCTCTGGAAGGCCAAGTATGCCCCGGACATAAACGACCAGGACCAAATTCATTTTATGGGCACCAGGGAGGGATCAACAATCTGGAACCTAGCGTGGCGCAACAAGACCTGGGTCCAGACACAACTTCTGGGAAGTAAGGAATGGTAAAACAACCAGATTCTGGGAGGATGCCTGGCAACAGGAACCCAAGATGGGAAATCTAGATAGGGAGGAACTCCAACAGGACATGATCGCGCAAGGAAAAACCAACGTCCACCACTATTGGAAGCAAGAAACATATCGAAATAGATGGAGAATCTGGGATAATGTCAACTCCCAAACTAGCGATCAGACCACAACCATCGCGAAAGAGGTGGAGGAGGAAATGAGGAAAATGAAAATTGCAGTCTCGGATGAAGAAGACCAATTAATATGGGGTCAAAAAAATGGTGGGGAATTCAATTTGAAGGAATCTCGACATTATATTGGGGACCAAGACCAAGAAGACCCATCACAACTATGGGATAAGCTCTGGAGCAACCCCTAGTGGCCAAAAATAAAAATCTTCAAATGGTTAGTACTTCACAACCGAATTCTAACCCGGGAAAACCTAAGGAAAAGGGGCTTCATAGGTCCGTCACGGTGCCACCACTGTCAAACCAAGGAAGAAACAACAAATCATTTCTTCAATGAATGTAGTTACACAACAGAGATCTGGGACTGGGCGACAAGTATTTTTCGACAATCCAATAGGACCCGCGGTAACATCTGTGCAACCATCAACAAATGGCATGAGAGTTACAACGAAAATGAAGAGGTAAATCTATGGTGGACTCTCATTTCGGGGATAATAATATGGACAATATGGAAAGAAAGGAACCGACACATCTTCAAGAATGAAAGCCTTTTGGAAGGGAAAATCAAAGAAAAAATAATCTCCATGACAAGAGAAACGATGCAGAGCTGCAACTACCAGAATAGGAATGTACAACTTGCAGGACGAGAATCTAGAGTCCTAGAAGATTTTCACCTAAAGGACGGGCGCAACCGTACACAAATAGGATGACCATTGCAACTCCAACCAGGTGAGCGCAACTGGAACCCCCCTCCAACGGGGTCACTCAAGTTGAATTTCGACGGGGCGGCAAAAGGAAACCCAAGCATGACAAGAATGGGTGGGGTTATCAGGGATAGTGGCAACAACATAATCCGACTGTATGCCAGGAGTATGAGAAAGTCAACTAACAACACCAAGAAATTCGGAGCCCTAGAGATTAGACTCGAGATCCTAAGCCGAGAAAGGATGACAAACACAATCATGGAAGGTGACTCCACTCTGGTAATCAACATGGTGAAGAGACTCCAAAATGGCACAAGAGTGGGCAAAGTCCAGAGACACTAGTGATTAGCACACTCCCTGCAAAAAATCTAGGAGCATCTGCAAAAGATGAACACAGTGGAGTTGCGCTGGGTATGCAGGTCAGCGAATGGCCTGGTGGACAGAGTCGCTAATGAAGGGGTTAGAAAGGAAGGGTCAGAGTTAGACACCACCTGGAGAAACATCCCAAATGGTCAATTCAGAATAGACTGCACACAACTAGCGAAAAAAACCGTGCCAGAAGCTTAAGTACGAAAGGTCACATCGAGAGGAGTGGTGCAAGGCCAATCGGCGGGCACGATGAATCCAGGCATAATATTCATGGCCAACACCCAATTACAAGTGACAATGAGGGATCTGACCACACAAAAGATGGAGGTGCGACCTCAAGGTCACATCTGTAGGAAGAAGTGCAGGGTTAATGCAAGGGAAAGTACAAACGAGACTCAGTAGGCTATGAGTGACGTAGGACAAAAGATGTTACCACGCACCAGTAGGGTCACACCCCTTCCAATAATAGGTACGACGAAGAGAAAAGTTGGTTACACAACGAACAGGGGCAAGGGATGACGTAGGGATAAGGGACGGACTTTCATGGTCACACATAGTGAGACAGAGAAAAAGGACGGGAAGGACCACCTCTATGGGAAGACCATGATTGCAAGGACGAGCCCGCAACAGGAGAATTTCCATAAGAGGTGAAACATTAGGAATCGACCCAGTTGGACAAAGCACAGCAGAAGAAGCCACCATAAAAGAAAGGGTCCGGAAAGAAGGAACCCCCGAGTAGATAGGAACAATAGGAGAATCCAAGGAAAGAACCGCCACAATCTAGCCAAGATGGTGCGTATGAAGAAAACGCACGTCAAAAGAAACACCCAGATGGATGAAAATCCGATAAGCCATAGGAAAGTTTCAAGGATGGAGCAAGTAGCCCAAGACGCCAAGGGAACCTTCCAGGCGTTGGTCAAACCGAAGGGTAAAGTGACCATCACCACATGGGAGAAGGAAATCACTACCAAGTGCAAAGGCAAAGCCTGGGAGGAACTAAGGCAGGAAGTAGACTGGATAACGGACCCAGGGACCATGTAGTCTAGGGAAACACTCTACCACAAGACGGTAGAGATGGCTTGGCAGACAAAGATGTTAATAGGAAAAGTGAGCATAGAAAAGAAAAATTCCAGCTGGAAGGGTAACAAGGCACAAAAGAAATTGCTAAAAGAAATCTTAAGTCGCCTTAGCACCCTGGACGCTAGTACAAAGCGAATTGCAGAGGACCAGAAGAATCAGAAGGAGAAGCTGGAGCGAATGGCTGCCCAATTCCACTTATACTTGTGTTACATCCATTATATGGAAATCACACATGCGAATGGGAATGGAGCACCAGCCCGGATCAGGAAGACCCACATAGTGGCCCAGAGGGAGGAGAGAAAGGAAAAGGCGAAAGATGGAAAGAAGAATCCCATAATCCTGGACTAGCATCGGGTAACAATTGATCAAGGAATATTATTGAGTCAGTCTTAATTGTTGTTTTGGTTTTTTTGGTTTTTTTGGTTTTGTTATGGTAAGCTTGTCAAAACTGAATATGACGGTACTGGACCGGTTTCCCAATGTGGCGGTCCAGCCATACCCCTATGATATCTCAAAGAACGCAACTCTGGAACCCCTGGGCTGGTTTCCTTTTTGGCAGACCAGGGAGTTCCAGTTTTTTGTATATTAGTCTTTCTTAGTAGTACAGATACTCACACTTACTTACAAAAAAACAGAAAGTGTTTTAATGGTTAATTGAGGAAGATTGTGTATATGGTTTGTGAAAAATGTGTTGGGAGGTGGGGGTGTTGAAGGTGGCATGTTAACTTGTTGTTGTAGTTTGGTTATTAGTAAAGGATCCATGTAAGAGTCGCACTTCACTTTTCCTATGTTCAGGATCACTATAATTATTATTGCTTGATTTTTTCACATTTAAGACTACCAAGGATGTGATGGATAGCCATGCCAAACCATCCATTTCAAGAATTTTAATTTTATAACCCATAATTCTACATATTTAGAATTAATTATGGGTTGCTCATTGAGTAGATTATTTTTACGAGTTTACATATATTAAAAAAAATGAGTAATTTTTTTTTATATTCGTGAATGATTCTAGGTTGTAAAAGTAAAGACGAATTTGGGATTAGGTAGTGTAGTTACATCGTTTTCTTGAGGATGGGAACCTATGAAGAAAGAAAAAATACGAGAAAAGGAATTTCTCCTACCTCTATAATGCAATCTCTATTTTCCATGTTTCTCTTATCATCTTCTTAACATTAGTTTCTAATTGTATCTAGCCAGTGTTCTATAATAACCACCTTGAGTGGTGTTTCATAGCTTGAAACTATTTGTCCTAGTTATCATTAGTTTCTAATTTAACTTGATAATTAGTCTCTAAATAGTAGCCACCCCAAGTATTTTGTGTCTATTTGTTGAAATCCTAAAGGGTCTAGTCATTGTCTTAAACAATTACAGAACTTGCAAACAACGCAATAGCTCAAAAAGAACAACTATTACTAATTATAGTTACAACACAATAGCTCAAAAAGAACAAATATTACTTATTATGGTTACTAATGTGAATAGTGTGATATTTAGAATAAATTTCATATATTTCAAATTCACACCTTGAGTATATCTTGAGTTTGAGATCTTTGATGAGCACATAGTGAGCACAAGCCTTGATACCTATTGAAGCCTCAACTCCTCTTCACAAATCCCCACACCCCCGAAAAAAAATAAAAATAAAAATATGAATTTGGGGTTCCTCCTTTTATTTCTTTTTCATGATTAATTGTTTGATTTATGGTCTTACTTTCCATGCATTTCAATTTATGTACTGACTATTGCTTTTTACATGATCAATTATGCTAATTTCTTATTTTGCATTTTGAATGAATTTATCTTATAATGTTTATTATTCTTTTAAAAGAATATATTTCACTTCAAAATTCTCTCTTTCATCTATTTGAGATTTTGGCTAAGTCAATTTGATCTTTTGAATATTTCTCATACAATTTATGACAACTAGTTTTGAATTACAACATTTTGATGCTAATCAAAAACCTTTTGAAGATTGAACTTTGAGTATCCTCCAATGTGTGGTTGAATCCCTTTGGAATTGATATTTTAAATTGTAATGATGGCCTTTTAGAGTGTTTGGAATAATAAACATTTTCATCTTATTTCGATTCTCTTATTGCATGGAAATGTTTTCTCTAATTTTCACATTTTCACTTTTATGATTTATCAATTTTCTTTTAAAATGTTTCAAAAGTTTGATTTTTCATTTCCCTTGATGTTTATGAAAGAGTTTAAAAGATTAATAATTAGATTCTCTCCAATATTTCCTAAAACTTTATGAACATCATTTCTTTTCTCACATGCACCTATCATAATATTCTTGAAAGTTGATTTTGAATTTTCCTCCACTACTATTAAAGATTATTCAAACAAGAGAAATAGCTATGAAACAACTAGTCTCTACCGCCAAGGATTTGATATTAATAAAAATAGATAAGTATTGAGAAACTAATTATTGTCTATCATGATGATAAATGATCTTTATTAATTACTTGTTAAATTAAATTATATCCATATGATTCATACTTAAAAAATCTCATAAAAAGTTTTTAAAATAAATTAATTATTTTATAATTATTTAATTTTATATTTATCGTTAGAAAATATCATAAATATTTTTTAAAATAGATTAATTATATATTTTTAATAAAGTATATGATAATAAAAAATTAAAATATGTTAACAAGAATATAAAAACTTTATTTTAAAATACTTTATATTTAAAAAAAATCATTTTATTGAAAAAAAAAACACATGTCAATTATTATCCAATTATCCTCTTTACTAAAGAAGAAAAAGAAAATAGAATATATTAAATTATATAAAGAAAGAAAAAATGGAATATATTAAATTATATGATAGGAAACAATTGAAACTAAACTAAGAACCCTAAATTGCCTTTAAATTGCAATATATCATTTCTTTGAATGATCAAACATGTTGATAAATTCAAAGCTGCACATATAAATAGGATATAAAAACTACATAGATGTTACATAATGCATATTAGAAATGTAGAATTTCAAATCTTTATAAGCATCATACTAAAATATGGTCGACTACACTCTGTGTAGGTTTTGGATTAACTGAGGTCAGGTTTTGGATTAACGGATTTGATGTATCGTACTTAAATATGGTCTACTACGATGAGTTTAGGTTTTGTGGACGTTTCAAATTAATGGATTTGATGTATACAAATTAACGATTTAATTTTAAGATTATATCGAAAATTAATCAAAAATTAAATACATTTATCATTTCGAATATATACTATATTTAAATACAATTTGTCATTTCGAATTTTATTTCAGTTCAATTAAATTCAAAATATCAATGAAGTAATAGTTCTCACTTAATCTATGTTGCATATTCAAACATAATTTATCATTTGGAATTCTATTTCAGTGCGATTAAATTTAAAATATCAATGACGTAATAGTTTTTTTGCATATTCAAACATAATCTATCATTTTGATTCACGAATTCTATTTTCAGTCCAATTAAACTCAAAATATCAATGAAGTAATAGCTCTCACTTAATCTATGTTGCTTGGATTAAAAGGTCAATTGGCGCTACCAATGATATAAGAACAACTCATTAGGCCTCTCTTTCATGGTGGTGTGATGGTGGTGTGGGGCTCTATTCTTCTAGTTAAATTATATTATCATTACTTTGTTGTCTCAACTTAATACATAATAATAAGGATGAGTACCGTCACTTGTGAATTACACACTTGTTGAGCATCCATGAAAGAAGCTTTGGGAGTCGACGTGAGAAACTTAATACACATATATGAATAAAGTTCCTATCACTATGTAGAAAGACATGAAAATAAAATACACTAATTACAAGTTCAATCAATATTTCTGTGGATAGATTTCAATGTCACGCCATGTGGGAATACTCATATTTTGCAACGCGTTAGAACGCCCTTCGAGCTACACACTTGCAATGTCTTAACAAACACTTATTTTAATATTGTCAAGTAGGATGAAAGTCTCTATTTTTTCCAAGTTCAAGAGTCGACTTTGGCCTGGTATCATTCTCTAGAGATTTTAAAGAAGTTTGACCAGCTAAACTTTGCTCAATAGGGAGGCCAAGTATGTCTTTAATCTCTCTGTAGCATCATTTATGCAGGGCTTCACTATGAGTTGTTCCTCATATGCTGCTTCAGAAAATTGAAGAGTGTCAATGGCACCTGTGGATGGGGCATCAGAATCTTGTAGAACAATGCAGTCGCCTTCTGTAGGGAAAGAGACCAGGCCTACTTGTGGTCTATCGAGCTCAAAAATAATGTACAATGTAGTTGAAGGATGAGAGTCTGGTTTCCAAGTGATGGGTAGGAGAAGTGAAGAGGATGGTAATCTAGGTGTTGGAATAACAAGGGAGAAAGGAGGATTGGTAATTGTTGTTGTTGCAGAGGAAGAGATAACATTAGATAGGGTTGGGGTCCTCACAAGGAACCATTTTGGTGTGTAGAGAGGAATATGGGTTAAGATAGGAGAGAAACATCACCTTGTAAAGGTTGGATGGATGACAAGGAAAGTTGATAGGTAGTATTAGGGTTGTCGGGGTTCACAACATATAGAAAAAGACATTTATGCAAATTATCAACATTGAATATCTTATGTATACATGTCCGTGGAATTTCCCGGAGGGTGCTCATTGCAGGCAGGTTACCAGACCATCTAGCTTTGGCCATCAAGAATTATTGGAACACCACACTGAACAAGAAATATTAGATCATCATCATCATGTTGTCAAACTTCACAATACTCACATAGCCATATTTTCCCTTTTCCATCATACTGGGAAGGCGAAAGGATTATCCTGATCCAATGACTCATTTTTTAAAAATGAAGGGAAATCTAATAATTTGCATGACTCCATTTCATGGCATCTCATCTTCACTTGATTTCTTTGCATAGCCTTCCATATTGACTTAATCAACCATTATTGCCTACATCCCATCCTATAACCCATGTCTTAACCTAGTGGATGATGGAGTGTTGAAAACAAAATTTTGGCACTTGAGACATAGAGTTAGTATTTGAGACATAAAGTTAAATTTATTTTATATCAAAATAGTAGACACATAAATAAAAGTAGACTAATTATATGTTTTTGATCCATGGATGTGGTATAGGAAGACAGGATTTCAAGCCCAAATGGACTCCTCATTTCTTGATTCTATTTGTGAATTTACTAAGCGTTGGAGAACTCTTGTCAAGATGAAAAATATGAAGCATCCTACTACCATCGCTAAGAAAATTCAGAGCTCACCACCTTTGAAATACTCAACTACAATACATTCAATGGCATTGGAGCATACGAGTAAATCGCTCCAAGGTCCATCCTCAAGCTAATTCTTTGGAATTTCACAGTATTTTGCTAGAAAGAGTTGAAAAGTTTCTCCCATTTCCCCCATCTTTGATAATCCTCTGTAAAACTCACCATTCCTTGAGCTCCTAAGGCCGCCTATGGAGACTCATCCTTCTGTTCCATAGGTTCATTGATGAATTTTCCCACATCACCACCCATGAGCTTACCTCTTGAAACCATAGCTAGTTGATTGGGGACGATATGCATACATTTGTTTAATGCAAGGGATTAATATCAATGCCCATCCATAACATCAACCTTTGCGTCTCTCCTTTAACAATTGCAACCTTTAACAACCAAAATAACAGTCTCTTCCACTCTCCTTTTAATTCTGGTTTGTAGTTGGATTCCTTCATGGAGCTTTTTTCTTCAACAATAGCAATGGATATCCTATCATAATGTCTACTACATGTTTGGATATGGTTACAGAAGCAATAGGTTTGGAGGTGGTTGTATAATCACCGAAGTAACATGACCTTGTAGGGACGGTGGGTAGATGTAGAATACGAAGAAGATGGTGGAATGAAGTAGGAGAAGTGCTTGCATGGTTGGAAGGTGGCGACTTGCATGGTTGGAAGGTGGTCAGTTACAAGGACAACAACAAAGTTGCAGTGACACACTATTGACATGCTATCGATTTCTCTAACATGATGAGAGCAATCAATATTATGCTCGACTATAGTGACAGACTCAAAGCAATCAATATTATGGATGTACGTGGATGTTTTAAGTTTTTTTTTTTTTTTTTTTAATTTTACATTTAAAATTTAATTTTTACCTCTAACAAATAGTAAAAAACATTTTGTTCATATTAGGGGTAATCAAGTCCCATCATATGCTATGAACCAATGAAAAATTGTATGGATGAAAATGAAAAATTCAAAATATTATTTAAATTATTTAAATAAATAATGTTAATGGAGGAATTTATTAGAACTTTGGATATCTCATGACAAATTGGTGAATTAATCTCAAGTCAAATGATGTTGACCACTAGGCGAAATCTATAGTTCCTGCTGAGATAGGAACTAAAAATGATATTTTCAAACGATCCAATATGATGATATAATTTCATTCAACAATTTTTAACTTATCCTTGATATCTCTTATGCAAATATTTTGATTGCAATCACCCATACTTTGATTCATAGTGTAGTTGCTAGAATTCCTTTTATTAAGTCCGTTTCTCTCTACATTGTGAAGCTTCATTGAATTCTCAAATAACGTTTTGAGCTAGAATTTTAGTTGGGAATTGGGGAGACAACGATTTTTATCCTTTTACCAATACTTAGCTACCAACTGCCTTACCCAAATGCATTTGATGTTAGGGTTAGTATTAATACATTATTATATGAATAATCACATGATTGAATTATTTACTTTTCATTTGATGTTTGACATATAGAGTAGTAAACATAATTGAACACTTCTTTGCATCAATTTTTCATCCTACATTATAAACTTATGATTATGATATACTCTCCCTTTTTGGAACTTTTCCAAAATTGTCTATATGTTGTCAAGGAAAAAGACTCCCAAAGTTCATAAAAGGGAATTGATGGAGGAAGAACATGCACTTGTGAAATAAATTCCTACTCAGCCTCAGATGCCAATCTTTTAAGATATCTCTAGTCATTTGGGGTCTAGGGATTCACCAATTTCCTTGATTGGTCGAAACATTTTTTATATTTTCAAGGATGAAATTTACCCTCCTTAATGGATGCAGGCCTAGCTAGAAAGAAATGTTATTTTTGAAGGAAAAACATGCAGAAGACAACTGGAAGGAAAAGAAGCACGTTCAAGAGAAGCAGGCGAAGCACACATGCGAGGAAGACCTAATGACGCTAGGGTTAGGGTTTTTGTAATACATTGCAATGGCTGGTGAGCCGAGGATATAAATAAGTAGTACTTAGGCAATGTAGATAGATAGTGAGGGAGGGAGAGAGTAGAGGAGACAGAGAGGAAGAGAATTGTAAGAACTGCATGAGTTGTTAATATGGTGAGCTAGAGAGGGAGTGAGTGACTCGATTCCGAGGGTTAGATCACAGGCTAAGGAGCCTGGTGTGATCTAGTTATCTTCACAGGGATCGATGAGCCTATAGGAGGGAGGAAGAACTAAGATTGTAACCACGCACAATGTGGGATATTTCTAAACTATAATAAGATCTTGAGAGCCAAATATTTGTGGACGTAGACTAGGAGGGGGTGAACCATGATAATACTATGTTATATGAATGAATGAATGAATATTTATGTTTGAATAATTGATGAATGTTAGATAGATGAAGCACTAAGTAGATCTGGTATTCCACATGCATGCATTAAATGAATGTTATAACTAGATGTTAGATGGACTGAATAATGTTTACGGTGCACAACCACATATATTGCTCAGTCTCAGGTTGTAAACACCTGAGTATTGCAGCCACCCATAGAGCTACCTCGAGTGAGACTGCATAGTACACTCTGTGTGTTGTGTTTCCTTTTGGTTTACGACAGGAGCCGATATTTTTACAGGAATTTTGTTGGGAAGATAAATAAGTATGAACCAGGGTTAGGATGTGAGGATAAGAGTAACCAAAGAGTAGATAATAGAAAACCAACAAATGGTTCTGTTGTCGGTTGTGTGGAAGGAAATGGGATTGAGTATATGATACTTGTGGAGAACGCGTAACAAGAATGTCAAACTGGATCACAAGATGTTAAAGAGAATGAGAATTTGAAAAGGGATGTTGAGACCGTGGAATCCCATGAAGGAAGAGATAGAAATCTGGTTGAAAACAAAAGAGCTAGAGTTTGCATAGAAAGATAACATAAACTCAAAGTTGACACCATGCAAATATTTGGACAAGTACGTATTCACCGACTTGCATGAAGTATTTTTCTGTGATTTCCCACACATATTGCAAGAGTGGATAAAGATATTAAAAGACAACCATCCTACGAATCAGATAAGAAAGATAGAGTGGAATCCTGAAGAGATCATGCAACTACAATGAGTTGATAATAAGTTTACACACGCAGTAGGTTTCTGGTTAGATAACATTGTTGTCAGATTCATCACAGAGTTTGCAGTAGATATAGCAAAGTTCTATAACGCAGCTGAACAAGAGTTATTGAAGGGACCATGAGGTAGGTACATAAAATCGTTATATACTTCCATTAAGATACTACTATATAACAAATTTGTAATGACAATAGAGTCAGATAGCTAAACTTCCTTGCGTGCATGGGGGATGGGGGATAGCACTGACAGGAGAAGGAGAGATGGAAGGAGAAGGGGATAAAGGAAAGAAGGAGGAGGCATTGGACCCAATTATGATGGATGACGACCGGATCAAGTGGATCTTGGAGACAGCTGGAAAGATGCGTAGTGGAGTACCCTACAAATATAAGGTGAACACCAAGAAGAGAGTCATAGCCGCGAGGGAAGTATTGGAAAGTGATGAAGAGGAGGTAGAGGATATTCGAGTTGTGGATCAGACTGAGGAAATTATGCATGTGACATATGAGAGGAAGACGAGAGGTCCAAGAGAGTAAATAGAAGGTAGTACTCATATCCATATCAGTGTCAGTGTGGAACCCACAAACCCATGTGTGACTAATACACGAAGAAGAACACCACCATTTAGACAACCAAATTTCGGGAGAAGGAAGACAACAGGAAGTACATATACACAAGGAACAACAACCGGGGGAGCCATCTCAGGAAGCATTAGTCAAGTATCTACACTGTGTGAAGGGAGTAGTTCAACATTCAAGATGGAAGGACATGATCCAACCATCAATTTACCAAAATTCAAAGGAGAAGCGTTGGAGGACCCGAAGAAGCACTTGTTTATCTGTGAAAATATCTAGGAAGTGAAGCAGATCACAGATGAAGACACTAAACTTCCATAGTTAGCTATCACATTAAGATATCGTGCATTGGATTGGTACATGAGTTTAGCTACAAATAGTCTGCCAGGGACAAACATAATGATTGGAGATATCAAGAAGTTGTTGATAAATGAGTTCCAGAATCCCAGTTCATAAGATAAATACATGAACGAGATGATAGAGATTAGATAGAAACCAGGAGAATCTATATGGGAGATTAACCAAAGATTCAAACGACTAAAGGGAAAGCTAAAATAGGTCATGACAGATATGCAACATAGGCATTTGTTTGTCAATTCACTGCTACCACACTTGAAGTATCCGTTGCGACAACAAAAGTTTCAGACACAGGCAGAGGCTTTACAAGCAGCCCTACAAGTGGAAGAGAACCAATATCAGAAGACAAACCCAACCATAGAGGATTTGAAAGAGGATTTGAATAACTTAAAGTTCCATCTGAACCAGAACAAAGGTAAGGACAAAAGAGAAGTTGTTTGGTGTACCACATGTAGGACAAAAAGACACCATAAGAATGAATTCCCAACATCCGCGCAGTATATGGTAGCAAGAATGACAAACCCACTACCCACTGGAGGATTATGGTGTGAGGTCTGTAAGAAACAGGGTCACGATCCATACCACTGCCCAATGATGCAAAAGTACCAGACCATACCAAAAATACCGTATTGCAACTTTTGCAAGTCAGTAGGCCATGATGACAAAGATTACAGAACCATGGAATTGATGAGGGAAAGAACATCAGATGCATACAGGGTGCAGGTAGAAATGATGACCGAGCAAGCCGCACCTCAGTTTAACCAAGTACCGGCCCTGTACAACATTGCGTAGTAGTAGTATAACACTGCGCAACAACACTACAACACTGTGCAGTCTCCATATAATACCGCACAACCACACTATAATTCCACGTAGTATCACCAATACTAGTATTTATGGATTGGGAAAATACATTCCATGTACATGTATATACATCAAACATAACACTTGGAGCTATTTTGGTGCAGCCAAGAGCAGGAGAATTGGACCATCCTATAGAATTTGTTAGCAGAAAAATGTTAGAATCGGAGCAAAATTATAATACCACAGAAAGAGAAGGCTTAGCGATGGTCTATGCGTTTCAGAAGATGAGACATTATTTATTGGGAAAACACTTCAAGATGTTCATAGACCATTCAGATCTCAAATACCTCGTCAACAATCCAGTGTTGGGGGGGAGGATTTGTAGATGGTTATTGTTGTTCCAAGAATTTGACTTCAAAGTGTTAGTCAAACCAGGAAAGTTGAATGCAAAGACCTGATCACCTATCAAGGATCACAAATGGGGAGGAACCTACGATTCTAGAAGATAAATTTCCTGACACACAGCTATTTTCAGTCCGGATAGCTGATGAATATTTTTCAGACATCATCCGTTACTTGAGTACAAGGACTGTACCACAAAAATTCAACATGGCGTAAAAGAAAAATCCGGTAGTCAGGGCCGTAGACTATCAATTGATCGTAGGACACTTATACAAAATGGGCATAGAAGCCCATGAGGGAATAGAAGGAGGACATTATGTAGGAAAATATATCGCACAAAAGGTATTACACGCAGGACTATGGTGGCCGATTGTTCACAGAGACTCAAAGGAATATTGCCATAAATGTGATGTATGTCATAGGGTTGGTAAAATGAATAGAAGGAACGAGATGCCCCTCAAACCACAAGTAACCTTGCAGATATTCGATAAATGGGCCATAGATTTTGTGGGACCAATTAACCCACTAGCAAAAAGGTCAGGAGCGAGGTACATTATCACTGCCATGGAATACTTAACAAGATGGGCAGAAGTAGCACCAGTAAAATATTGCAGCACAGAGACAACAACACACTTCCTTTTTGAGCAAGTGATCACTAGATTTGGTTGCCAAAGGATTTTGATGAGTGACCAAGGCACTCATTTCATTAACAATACTATTAAGGCTATGACTGAGGAGTTTGAAGTTCATCATCAAAAGAGTACACCATATCATCCTCAAGCAAATGGAACAGTGGAAGCCTTTAACAAAATCCTTGAAAATGCACTAACAAAGATCAACAATGTTAAGAGGGATGATTGAGACTTAAATATACTAGCAGTACTGTGGGCGTATAGGACCACATGCAAAAAGTTGACCATACACACACCATTCAGATTGGTGTATGGACAAGAAGTAGTGGTGCCATTAGAATTTTTGGTACCTAGTCTGCGTGTAGTAGCAATTACAAACATGACAGAACGGGGCACAGTACAGGAAAGGCTAAATCAATTGATGATCATGGAGGAAGAGATGATTCTAGCAGGGTTTCATCAAGAAGTGCAGAAAGCAAGGGCTAATGTTGGCATGATAGACATATCAAAAGGAATAGTTTCAAGGAAGGAGACTTAGTCTTGGTGTATGACAGTAAATATCTTCAGCACCCAGGAAAACCCAGAATGCATTGGTTAAGACCATATGAAGTAAATACTATCACAAATAGGTGAGCTATACAGTTGAAGGATTTATGAAGAATAGAACCCAGAGGGATGATTAATGGGAGTCGACTAAAGTTGTATAGGGATAGTCAACCTCTTAGTACAAAAAAAAGGGGGTTACTACATCAAACATCAAAAGATAGAAACAAAGGTGTAGTGCACAAAAAAGAGAACGAGCACGCACACTTAGAAACACTAGCACGATGGATAAAGAACAATGGTCACTAAAAAGAAGAAACAACGGGAATGGTGGGTACAAAAAATAGAGCACCAATGGCTAATGGTTATCAAACTTAAATAACAAAAAAAATTAACGGGACATTGCATTAATCCCGCCAACTGGCGTCGGCAAGGGAGATCAATGGAAAGTACATGGGAAGCGTCGATTCATTTAAAACACATGATGGGAAAGGTCTCCTGGAAGTTTCACCTGATTTATAGATAAGGGAAGCACACCAGGACTGAAAGGGTTATTGTGAAATTGAGAAAAGCATTAAGCGATAGCATATACAGAGTAGAGAGAGAAGTTTGCAGAGGTTACATAGGCCACTAAGCTTGGTGGAAATTATTTTTACCACCATGGCACCACCCAAACTAGGAGAGCCGAGACAGACCTGCAGACGACCTCGCAGCAACGTCAGACCACCACCACAACCACAGGGAAATAAATAGCAACCACCTCAGCCTCCAGAATTTGTCAATGTGGATGAAATATCATCGCTCAATGCAACATGGGGAATCCCCACACCTATCGTGGAGGAAACCCAGTAGACAACACCAAAAAACATGGACATTGATGTGCCAAAAGGGGGACGGGGCCAACAGGATGAGGACGCATGAAATCATTCGCACCCCAAAAACCCTGAAGAATCCTCGAGAGTCAATGGGATGGTTCCGAACTAGGTAGAAATGACCATTCTAGAAAGGTCATACACAACCACACAGGAACAACCACAGGAGGGCACAGTGGAAGATGTCACCAGCCAGGAAGATGAGTATGCAGAAGAGCACACAATGCAGGCTAGAACCTCAAGTCATCCACCACAACGGAAGGGCGAATAACCAGTACCAAGGTCACCGTGCAATAAGGCCGCCACATGCATTGTCTTGCCATGTGTTGTAGGTGAATCCCCCTGCGGACAAGTGGATTCCCTCTTGGTCTCTAGACTCCTAAGGCCAAGATAGAAAAGTGCTTAACATAGACACTAAATTCCTTTTAGATCCTATCAAGATAATGAATGAAAGAGAAGGATAAATATATGTACCTTATTAGCGACGTTTGTCCTTGCAAAGTCCTGGTTGATCTTCAATCATGAGCTCCCGGATAGATCCTGTACGACAAACAAAGATACAATGGACTTCCTACTCTACTGATATTAGCTCAAATATAGATCCATCTACTGTAGACAAACTCATATGGAATAAGAATAAGTTTGAAAGAAACAGGCCAATCATTGATTATTAATGAGAACAAGTAAAGATACTTACAATCCTTTGAATGAAGGTGCAACAACTTCTTCCAACTCTCCTTGTCCAACCCCTTTGCTCAAATAATCTCCACTGATTGCTTTGATGACATCTCACTCATGAGATCATAAGTTTGATGTAATTCTCAAATCTCTCTCTCAATACCTTCTTATGAGATCATAAGTTAGGTATAATTCTCAATCTTCCTTGTCAATGTATGTTGCCTATGAGATCATAGGTTTCATACCTCCAATTTTTTTCATGTACCTTTCACCATGAGAAGGCCTCCTTATATAACCTTGGAGAGTTTCAACCACTTGAAAGATATTTGGGATGAGTTGAGGATTCCTCTCCTTCAGTTGAGGATCTACCCTAAGATCATGCCTTGACCATCTATTCGAATCCAACTACCTTCAATAATTGAGGGATTCTTCCCTTATTTTCCTCAACAAACCCAGAATTTGCTAAAAAAAAAGGGTAGCGCTCCCCCAAAAGGGTGCACAGGGTGCTCAAGAACTCCCCCAAAGAGGCTTAGGGAGTGCCAGCACTCCCTGATAGTGGGTAGGGGAGCGCTCCTCTCCAAAATCCTTTTTTTTGTGGTTCTTTCAATGCCAAAAGGCTTGTATTTCCTGTCAAGTGATTTCTCTTCTTCCAAACTAACCTTTGAGGTGTCTTAAGTGTCTTTATGATGTCATTAGAGGCACAACATATGCAAGATGGAAGTATAGTGTTTGTGACACTTGCAACACTTGTGGTCAAGATGCGACATTTGTGGACAAGATGCGACACTTACAACACTCGTAATGACGACACTTGCGACACTATTAGAGTGAGTAATTTTGAGGTGTAACAGATTGCCCCCCAAAGTACGAAGTTAGAAGATGATGATGACTGAAGTACTTTGTAGACTTTTTCGAGCAAGGGTATGGACATAGAGAAACTGGAAAAATCTGCACACAACCATCAAACAAATATTATGACATCTTTCAAAACCCAAGGCAGGCATACCTATGCTTGAGTGATAAAGACTTTTTAGGTATGGCCGCCATAAAATACATTGCAGATCCATAATTATATTGACAAAAGGTATAGCCACTAAATATAGAATGTGGATCTATACTCCCATGACCTGAACTGATCGTAGCCACGAAGAATACACAGTGGATATACGAGATGAAAAGACATAGCCATGACCAATACAAATTGGATCTATGAAACAGTATATGTGTCATAGTTCAAAAGAAATCCTTCGCAACCTGGCCAAAGTATGTACAAAAGTGATGACACTCAACCCAGGGTCTTCTTACCGATCCCGATGTAGTACGAATCTAACCATGTGAATAGATGTCCTGATGTCGAACATGGTATAATCCACTTGATTATCGGTCAATGATGTAAACCATTAACAAGCACGAGGGAGATCACCATTGATGTCAATGATTCCCAAGGTACTCTAGTACATTCCAACGAATGTGAATGGATGAGATGAATTCGAGCATCTATGGAATCATCCGATCAGAGGTTAATGATGTAAACCCACTGTCGGACACGAGGAGGCCTGCCATTGAGGCATGCAGGTCCCAAGGTACTAACTAGCTTCTAAGTCTAGTTCCTGGATAATGTGTTGAAGTCGACAAGAATAGACTCGTCGAAGGAGGGCTTCATGTATCCCCCATCAACGACACAAAATTGAAACAGAGATGTAATTGGTAGATCAAATGAACATGGACTGACACAGGTATTGAAACAGGATATTTGCGATGGCTGACTCTCGAGGCAGATACTTCCCTTGAACATTGAGGCACAACAACAGAAACATGACATGGACCAAAACACGATAATGCAGTGGATACGGTGACTTTCGTCAGGTGACCCGAAGGAGTAAAATAAACTCAGAGGATTGGCTTAGTGCAGAGGTTCAGCGGATTAAAATGTGTGCAAAGACAAAGTTCTGTGTTCAAGGGTGACCGTAAGAGTTACTGGTAGTGTTCTCAAAAAACTGATTGGCTTGCTTCTTTCAATTTTTCCCCCATCCAGATAGACGAGTACCTCTTTTTAATTTAACGAGATCGAGGAGGGTAACACATGCTCGATATGACTCACTTTCGGTAAGTCCCTCTTCCTTTGTTTAATGAACTGGAAGAAGTAAGGGTTCGGTCTCGTATGGGCCCTTTAATGTATGATTGTTTAACGAGTCCAGAGAAGGTAAAATCGGTGGTTTTTCATATTTAGAGAGTCTGGAAACAACTTAAAGATGACTCTAATGTTGTCCTTTTTTCGTAATGTTAGTCTCACGAGGCCGAAAAAGAGATAAATTATCACTCGAAAGACGCCTTTTCAAACCTTTTAACAAGTGGGAAAGGAAGCGAGATCACTCGGCAATATTTTCATGTTTAGAGAGTCTAAAAAGAGCTCAAAGACATCTCCAGGGAGTTCCTTTTTCGTTTATCCATGTGAGTCCGAAAAAGAGATAAAAGTTTTCTCGGTTTCATTCTCATGTATTTACGAGAACGAGAAGGAACAAAGACTAAGATTAGTATGCCCCCAGCTTGAAAATTGGTGGCTTAACTCCAGTATAATCATCAAAGGTTGGAGACATGCCCCCCAAGATTCAATTCATTCACTGACTTTGAGGTTGTCACCAATTTATGTACTAGATGGAGAAAAAGGATACAGGTAGATGAAATGAAGGTTCAAAAACGAGATCTAACGAAAGACTTGACTCGACATCTACGAGATCTGGTGAAAGAAACGGCCTGATAGGAGAGGTGACTGTTTCATTTTTTAACGAGCTTGACACAGGAAAAGAACTATACTCAGGGATCTAGGTTCAATCCCCAGATTTTTGTTTCATTTTTTACCGAGCTTGCTATAGAGAGGAAAACTATGCTCAAGGCTTCTGTTTCATTTTTTAACGAGCTTGCCATAGAGAAGAGAAACTTTGCTCATGGCCTCTATTTCATTTTTTAACGAGCTTTCCATAGAGAAAAGAAACTGTACTCATGGCTCCGGGTTCGATCCCCAGATTTCTATTTCATTTTTTAATGAGCTTGCTACAAAGAGGAAAACTATGCTCAAGGCCTCTGTTTCATTTTTTAATGAGCTTTCCATAGAAAAGAGAAACTATGCTCGTGACTTCTTCTTGATCATGGATTCCAAGAGGATAATGCTCTGGAAGGAAACCATGTCAAGGGACAAAACTCAGTCATGGCTTCTAAGAGATCTTCACGGGATGGAAGAAAATCACTCTGGAAGGAACACATGTTGAGAGCCGCAACATGGGTAAGGAGATCAGGATCCAATATCCCTACCGAAGAGATCACCATGTCAACTACTGGATCCAAATCATCAAAATTTGAAGGCATGGGAGATAACGCCACATAATTGACATGTGGCAGAGATGATATTGTCTGCATATAAGAACCATTTAGCGAGGTAATCCAGTCAGGACCAGCGAATGAAATTTGATCAATAGTCACCATTCTTCCATCACGAGGGAAAGATATCACAAGAAAAAGAGTGGATACAATCGCTCTCATGGCATAGACATAATCCCGTCCAAGGAGTAAAGCGAAATCCAAGGGGTCTTGGACTACCATGACATCAATAAAGATAGTTTTCCCTCCCAAAGTTACCGAAAACTGAGGAAGGGTCCCTAAAGGTTGACTAGTTCTTCTATTAAAAGCTAACAGATTCTGTGTAACCGGCGCAAGCTGAGGACAACCCAAAGCATGCTAAGCAACATAGGACAAAATACTAACGGACACACCTTCATCTATCAACGTTTGAGGAACGTCTCGATCACAAACCTATACTATAATCTAGAAAGGAATGTAAGAAGGAAGACGAGGTTTGGTTAGCGCACCCCTATCAAAAAGTATGGCCTCATTTCTTGGAGGAGGTTTCTCAGGAAAAGGAGGAATGCCCCCTAGCATGGTAGATTCTGTATCAACGAGAAAAACCTGGACAATATTGGATTTACTCTCTAGAGGGAGAGTAGGATCGACCAATGATGGGATTGCATTGACCACATTGTCACTCTTTAGAGGAAGAGTGGTATTGGCCGATGAAGGGACTAGAGAAACCAATTTGGCACTCACCAGAGGAGGAGTGGGATTGATCGATGATAGAATCAGATCGACCACTTAAGTTTCATTCTCTTTCGATAGAATGGGGTTGACGGGTGGAAACAGATCGACCGCTTTGGTGTCACTCTCTAACGAGAGAGTGGGATCGACCGAGGACAGAACCAGATTGACCACTTTAACACTCTTCAGATGAAGGGTGGGACTGACCAAGGAAGAAATTGGATCAGTCACTTGGGTTTCACTTTGTAGACGAAGAGTGGGGCTGACCGATGATGGAACTGGATTACCTACTTGGGTTTGTGGTTCAATCGNTGACCACCTGATCAATCGGATTGACCGGGGATGGAATTGGATTGACCAGTCCATAAAATAATGATTGGTTGGGGGAAATCTTACTATAACCTTTTGGAAGTTGAAGTTTTTCCAAAAGAGAAGAAGCCTCGTCCATGCGAGGACAAAGGTGAGAATACTGATTACCTTTGCATAACATACAAGGGAATTTGACATTTGTCTTCTTCTTACCAACCTTAACGTCACTAGTTGATGGGGTGTCACCGGCATGACCAACAGAGGCCGATGACATGGAGGACCACATTTCTAAGACCTTGGAAATACTAGGGAAATCCCTTAG
>ML809709.1:43600-84787 GCA_009831015.1 Picea engelmannii | reverse complement strand
GTGGATCTGATGAGAGATTCTCTCCATGGTGGTTAAGTCTCCAAATCTTATATAATGAGGGATTTCCATGGAGGAGGGGGAATGGAGATTGAGAATTATACCAAACTTATGATCTCATGAGTGGTATTTCATTTGGAGCATCAACATTCTGCGCATGGACTGTTTAAGCAAGGGTTTGGACAAGGGGAACTTGATGAAGCTGTTGCACTCACATTTATGGTTGTAAGTTTTCTTCATTGTTGTTCTCATTAATGTAATATGCTTGGCTTGTTTCTTTCAATTCTGTGTTTGATCTCACATGAATTCGTCTCTAATAGATAGATCTATTTCGAACTAATATCAGTAGAGAAGGAATTTGTTTGTACTTTTGTTTGTCTACAGGGCTTATCGAGGAGTTCAAGATTGGAGCTCAACTCAGACTGTGCAGGGACAAACACTGGTAAAAGGTACTTATTTTCTCCTTCCTCCTCACACATTAGTTTATCTAGATCTAAAAGGAAGTTAGTGTCCATGATAAGCATCTTCTGTCTTAGGAGTTAAGAGTCTAGCTCTCAAGAGGAGATCTACCTGTCCGCAGGGAGATTTTCCTACAACAGAGATTGGCGACTCCACTGGGGACGACTCGAAACTGTTCAGTTTTGGTTTTCCTCATAGACCTTGTCTTGCCATTTGTTCTTCTTAGACCTTGTTCACCCCGTATTCTTGATTTAATATGTTGATTGAATCCTTATTCCATCACACATACTCTGATTACCAAAGTTTGACTGAGTTTTTGGGTTTTTTGGACAATTTTGTGAGCTGTGGAATCCAAACACTCCCCTACCTTGTTAGTAGGGTGCCAACACTCCCCCTTAGTCTTAGACAGAGTGTTATAATTCTCTTGTGCCCCTTACACCAGAGCACCAACCTCTCTTTGCAAAAAATCCTTTCCAGAATTGTCTTTTCTAAGATCCAATCTCTGTTTTTTCAATTGCTGAGCTTCTTTGTGATTCAATGCTTCTTGCTATTGACCTTTGACACCATTCCTTCTAAGAAATAAGCACTGTGTTGTTCATATTTTGTGGCCTTCTTCCTTTTTTTTGAGTTTTTCTGCTGTTGAGAACTTTGAATCAATCCACTGCTTTCTTCTCTCTTATCCGACTGAGCGGGAACTCTGGTGAAGGACATCAGAAATCTGTGAATCATCTCATTTGGTTCTTTAAGGTCATCTTTCTTAAGCATCTTTCTTTTGTTTGAGATTTCTTGATTCTCTTTGTTATCTTTTGTTTTCTTTTTTGCTTCTTGTTTGAATCATAGCAAGAGGGTGTGTTGTTTGTGCAAAATTTGCTTATGCTTGTCTGAATATACTTGATCTGAAAGGGTAGTTGGCAGGGGAAGTTTTTGCATTGAATTAATCTTCATTCGCATACAAACGACAAAAATACATCTTAGTGATTGGTTTTCATATTAGAAGGCGTTTCTGAAATGTTTTAGCATTGCATTGAATTCGATTGAGAACCAATTGATTGAGGACATTCCACATTAGTGTTTGATAGTGAAAATGACTCTTTCTCTTTCCCTTAAATAGGCATTCATTGAAAAGAAACAATTGTTTATCATAGTTCATGCATTTTTTGGGAATTTGAGTCATCATTCCATCAGTTTCACTTTCATACACTCTTTGAGTAAAGAACAGTTGTAAAATGAACGCTAATTAAAAATTATCTAGAACACTTTTGTTTTTAAGATCTTCCACCAATAGTAGACTAGGGTTATCACTTTGGATTAGGCTGTTAGTACAAATCTCTAAAGTTTTCAAAACAAACATTAACATCCTGCGCTAGGGAGAGTAAATCCACAATTACTGCGTGGAAGCTTGCACCAAGGTGAAATTTCGTTAAGTAGGTCACCATTGTAACTATTCCATCATATCCTATCCCCTTCTCGACTTGATCATGCGACATTGGATTTCATCACCAACTAGTACGATCATCGAGAGAAGTTTTGTTTGCTTGGTTGATTCCTAGATTTTATTAGCATATGTTGTTTCTTTTTGTTAGTTGGCCCTAGTTTTAGTTTTTCAGTGTGTTCTGTCATTCTCCACAATTGAGCCTGTAGAAGATAAAGGTCTTTGACGATCATGTAGGATGCAAGGGATGCCTCCGGAAGGCTATCAACCCTTACATCCTAACCCTCCAGAAGACAACTACCATAGAGTGGTATAAAATCAATCCAATGCTGGAAGTGTTGTTGCTCCTTCGTTAGATAACTCAGAAGGCACTTTGGTTACGGTTGAAAATCCCACTACATCTGTGTCAGTAACCCCTCTAGAACCACTTTTAGTTCGTTTAGAATCCCTTGGGAATGTCATAGATGAAGAGGTCCCATGATTACCGAAGAGGAATTTTACCGAAACATATATGGGATCCACAGAACCAATCTTTGGTGATGAGTATAGGACTCCTGTTCGCCCTAGCATCGCAGTATATGCCAATCCCAACACAACCGACTGGAGGGAAACCACCATCTAACGAACCTTTCCCTCTTGGAGGACTACCTTTCCATGGAGGGCCTACCCCTCCTGGGGGACAACCCCATTTTCATACTCCTCCTGGAGGGAAACCTCCGTTTTCCAGTCATTCCCCGGTCGTTAATCCACCGATGGCAGGGGGGAAAACTTCGTTTGCTGGAAACCCTTCACAGTCCTGGGGAGTATCTTCAGGAGCCACTTTCATTCAACCCCACATTGGGGGGCACTCATCTCATAATCCACTAGGAGGGGTATCAAGTTTTGTTCCTTCCAGAACATCTTACGGACAATCTTATCCAGGTGGCATCCCAAACACCACCTGGAGTTCTCCAGGACCACAGTCTTATCCTCCTCATGGGTCTAATGTGTATCCGCCTTTGGGATATACTCCTTACCATTGTCAAGAGAAAAATGTTTATCCTCCTCATGGGCAGGCAATCACCTGGACTATAATGCTTAGACCCCACCAGGTTATGCAAATGTTTCTCATCCATCATCGAATCCTGCTTATCCTGGCCAGCAACAACCATATGTAGGAGGAACTACTAGTTACAACTATCCACCTAACCCAGTTTATGGTCCTACTAGTGTTCTTATGCCGCACCAGTATCATCCACAAATTAACCGACAGCTACCTTTCCTTGCAACTCTGTATCTCCCGAACTTGTCTCGGTTAACTAATGATCCTATTTTTCATTCACCGGTTTGGCCAGTCATTCCAGCTAAACTTCTTTCTGATATTCTGAAATTTGACGGAAAATCTGGTGAAGATCCAAACAACCATGTGATGACTTTCCATTTGTAGTGTTCATCAAACTCCCTCATGGATGATTCTGTATGTTTTCATCTTTTCCAGCGAACACTTACAGGCTTGGCAACAAAGTCGTATATTGAACTACCACATGCTTCTTTTCATGATTTCAATTCCCTCACCATGTCTTTCCTCACGCACTTTCAACTGCCTATTCGCTACAAGACAGGTATTGAAATCTTGACCTCCCTTCATCAAACTAACTCCGTGCATATCTCTGACCATATTCATGAGTGGAGGTGATGACGAAGGATGATCAAGGCAATCATTCCTGACATATTATTGGTGGAATGGTTTACTAAATCACTTTTACCCCTGATCACTTGCGATGTTGCTATGGGTCTCGTGGTCACAGAGGAACAAGCCATCGCTTGGGCTCATTATTTAGATTTGGTTTATTCCCAATCTGGTACTTTGTATGATTTGCTTCCGAATGTTGCTCGAGCTAATACTGATCCATCTAAGCCATCATCCTCATCTCATGCGGATGGTGTTATTAGTTCCATCAAAACTCAATCTTTTTCCCAATCGACCACACTCTCCTCTACCTCCCCCCAAACTCAGATCTCTGAGGTGAATGAAGTTCAATCTGCCCCTTCACAACAATCTGGAGGTAAGAAGAAGACAAAGAATAAATCAAAAAATAACAATGAACAACCAAAAAACCAAACACCTGCTACCGAAAAGAAAACACAACAGAAACTGAAATTCCTGTGTATCATTTGTGGTGACAATCACTACACTCGAGACTATCCACTTCACAATGAAGTGGCCAAAATTTTCTAAGGAAAGTCACTACCCGGTGTGCTTACTCAACCTTTTCCACAACAACAATCCATGGTTGCTCAAACCCCCTCTCGTGGGGGCAGTTCTAGCGATCCTCATGATGAGGCTTCGTCGAGTGCACATATTTATATGTTTAATGGGATTAATTTGACCACTCGCTCTAATACATATGACACACCAGGTAACCCTGACAAAGGAAAAGACGCTAACGGTACCGATAATTTGCCGGATCCATCATCATCCTCCATTAGTCTTCCATTGGTTAATCCTCCGTCTGGACCACTTCAGATTGAGAAACCCACATTTGACTCTATGTTACGCCCTCCTAAGATCACTATACGTAAAGCTACCTTTAATCCTAGTTCACGTGCCGCCTAGAACTACAACATTGTTGAAGATTTGGCTCAAGCACCATGTGCCATGTCTGCATTAGAAGTTCTACAACACTGCCCCATTCAATGTATAATGTTCTTGGCCACTCTTGGCACTGTTGATCCTGAGTCGTCTAACCATATCATGTTTAACCTGGACAATTATGCGTCTCAACTCTCCCACCAACTTGCTTTCCAAGTTGATGTTGTTGTTCACAATCAACAAATCCAATGAACTATTCTGGATGAGGGAGCCTCGACTTGTGTCATGTATTTTGCGTGTTGGAAAGGTTTAAAATCACTAGCACTCAACAAATCCCCAATGATGTTACGTGCCTTCGACGGGCGAGGTTTTCATCCCCATGGGCTTTTACAGTCCCTGCCCATCCAATTGGGTATAAAAACTATTACTGTTGATGTCAAGGTGGTTGATGCTCCCCTCGATTACAACTTGTTACTTGGAAGAAGTTGGTTTTATGCTATGACTGTCGTTTCCTTGTCAGTTTTTTGATGTGTCCAATTTCCTCATCAGGGAAAAATTGTGACTGTTGATCAGTTGGATTTCTGCACGACCGATGCTCACGCTCCTGCTACCTACAATATTCCTTTCTTGGGAGACCACAAGATCACGTATGAAAGTGTTCGTGTTGGCTTACTAAAATATTCTAGCCTCTTGGGTACCTTCCCTACACCACTTCCACCGACTACCCATCATATTTTCATCGTCGATATGATTTCGACAGCGACTTATCAATCTTTGGAATCATCTAACCCTTGGATTGTATCTTGTCCATTGGAATTCGATGCACTAGGTGACACCGTGCCACTTGGTCCAGCCGAACCATCATACGTTTCTATCCAATCCGCTTCTCCCTCATTGGATGACCAACATCTATTGGCACCCGAAAATTCATCGATGCAGTCACGATTGAGTTCCTTGTCATCTGCGATCGACTACATTTCCCCAATTTTTCCTTTTCATGAATCTATTCCAAAAATGCTTCGCATTGACAAGTTATGTCGGGATAATAACCATCATCGATCCCCTTTTCTTCCCCCTCATGAAGAAATTCGGGAAGATATACACTCTATCT
Organism: Picea engelmannii; assembly: GCA_009831015.1. NCBI lineage: Eukaryota > Viridiplantae > Streptophyta > Pinopsida > Pinales > Pinaceae > Picea > Picea engelmannii. The sequence continues at coordinate 79,216 of ML809709.1, read as the reverse complement.
CCCCTCCTTGTGTTGATTTTCCATCATCTCCCATGATTTCAACCTTCGATGATTTGGATCCGGTAGTGGACATGGTGATTTCTTCGGTAGGGTTATTGGAGCATGATCTCATTACCCCTATCGCGACCCTTGACATGTGTTCCTTCCCAAGTGATTATCTTCCATCCAGTGAAGATCTCCTGGAAGCCATGACCAAGTTTCATCCCTTGACATGGTATCCTTCCAGAGCATTATCCTCTTGGAAGCCATGATCAAGAAGTGGTCATGAGCATAGTTTCTCTTCTCTGTAGCAAGCTTGTTAAAAAATGAAACATAGGCCCTGGGCATCGTTCTTTTCTTGTGTCAAGCTTGTTAAAAAATGAAACAGTCACCTCTCTTGAACCTTCTTTTCATCCACCCTTCTCCTTTTTCTCATCTAGTATAGAAATTGGTGACAACCTCAACATCGATGAATGAATTGAAGCTTGGAGGGCATGTCTCCAGCCTTTGATGATCATTCTAGAGTTAAAGCCACTATCTTTTCAAGATGGGGGTATACCGAGCTTAGTCTTTGTTCTTTCTTGTGGTCGTAAATACATGAGAATGCATCCGGGTAAACTTTTATCTCTTTTTCGGACCTGTATGGATACACGAAAAAGGAACCCCCTGGAGTCGTCTTTAAGCTCTTTTTAGACTCTCTAAACATGAAAAGATTGCCGAGTGATATTGCTTCCTTTCCCACTCATTAAAAGGTTTGAAAGGGCGTCTTTCGAGTGATAATTTATCTCTTTTTCAACCTTGCGAAACTAACATTACGAAAAAGGACAACATTGGAGTCATCTTTAAGTTCTTTTCAGACTCTCTAAACATGAAAAGATTGTCGAGCGACCTTGTTCTCTTCATGCTCATTAAATTACTTGAAGAAAACGTCTGTTGAGCGATAGTTTATCTCTTTTTCTATCTCATCAGACTACTTTATGGAAAAGGAACTGAGAGAGTTCTCTTTTAGGTTTTTTTCCAGACTCTATAATCATGAAAAACCTTCGATTTTACCTTCTCTGGACTCGTTAAACCATCATACATTGAAGGGCCCATACGAGATCGAACCCTTACTTCTTCCAGTTTGTTAAACAAAGGAATAGGAACTTACTGAAGGTGAGTTATATAGAGCATGCGTTAGCCTCCTCGATCTCGTTAAATAAAAAAGAGGTACTCATCTATCTGGATGGGGGGGAAATTGAAAGAAACAAGCCAAGAAGTTTTTGAGAACATTACCAAGTAACTCTTAGAGTCGCCCATGAACATGACACTTTGTCTTTGCACACATCTTAATCCACTGAACCTCTGCATTGAACCAATCCTTTGAGTTTTTATTACTCCTTTGGGTCACCTGACGAAAGTCACAGTATCCATTACATCATCGTGTTTTGGTCCATGTCATGTTTTTGTTGTTGTGCCTCAGTGTTCAAGGGAAGTATCCACCTCGAGAGTCAACCATCACAAATATCTTGTCTCAATACCCATGTAAGTCCATATTCATTTGATCTACCAATTACATCTCTATGTTTGTTTCGTGTCGTTGATGGGGGATACATCAAGGCCCTCCTTCGATGAATCTATTCCTGTCGACTTCAACACATTATCCAAGAACTAGACTTAGAAACCAGTTAGTACTTTGGGACCTGCATACCTCAATGGTAGGCCTCCTCAGATTCGACAGTGGGTTTACATCGTTGACCTCTGATTGGATGATTCCACGGATGTTCGACTTCATCTCATCCATTCACATTCGTTGGAATGTACTAGAGTACCTTGGGAATCATTGACATCAATGGTGATCTCCTTCGCACTTGTTAACGGTTTACATTATTGATCGGTAATTAAGTGGTTTCTGCCATGTTCGACATCAGGACATCTATTCGCATGGTTAGATTCGTACTACATCAAGATTGGTAAGAAGACCCTGGGTTGAGTCATCACTCTTATATGTACTTTTCCCAGGTTGCGCAGGAGTTTCTTTTTAACAATGACACATATACTGTTACATAGATCCACTTTGTATTGGTTGTGGCTATGTCTTTTCATCTCATAGATCCACTATGTATTCTTCATGGCTACGATCAGTTCAGGTCATGGGAGTATAGATCCACAGTGTATTTTCGGTGGCTATACCTTTTTATCAATATAATTATGGATATGCAGTGTATCTCATGGCGGCCATATCTTGCAAGTCTTGATCACCCAAGCATAGGTATGCCTGCCTTGGGTTTGAAGCATGTCATAATATTTGTTGGATGTTTGTGTGCAGCTTCTATCAGGTTCTCTGAGTCCACACTCTTGCTTTAAAGATTTGTAAAGTGTTTCGACCATCATTCTCTCTTCTGACCTCACACTTTAGGGGGCATTCTATTACACATGAAATTTGCACACCTAGGTACCTCGCACTAAGTGTTATAAAGTGTCGTATAAGTGTCACATACACCTTGACACCATGGATTAACCTATGCCATAATCCCTAGTCAATGTAGAGGAGGGATATATTACATGAAGGCAAAGAAATACTAAGTACACATGAATTATTAAAAATATTCATGGAAAAGAAATTGATTAAGTGAGAGAATCAAGTGCACATGAATTATTATTAATATTCATGAAAAAGAAAGTAATTAAGTGTGAGAATCCACCTCACATTTGGTTTCCTATTTTTTAGGGAAGGTGGAGGATCTCATGGATGGTTAAAATGTTTCCTCCTTAAAATCCTTAAGAGATATTTCCTCCCCAAAATCCTTAAGAGATATTTTCTCCCTAAATATCTTAGAGATCCCTTTCTTAGTGGATCTGATGAGAGATTCTCTCCATGGTGGTTAAGTCTCCAAATCTGATATAATGAGGGATTTCCATGGAGGAGGGGGAATGGAGATTGAGAATTATACCAAACTTATGATCTCATGAGTGGTATGTCATTTGGAGCATCAACATTTTGCGTGTGGACTGTTTAAGCAAGGGTTTGGACAAGGGGAACTTGATGAAGTTGCTAACATTTATGGTTGTAAGTTTTCTTCATCGTTGTTCTCATTAATGTAATATACTTGGCCTGTTTCTTTCAATTCTGTGTTTGATATCACATGAATTCGTCTCTAATAGATATATCTATTTTGAACTAATCTCAGTAGAGAAGGAAGTTGTTTGTACTTTTTTTGCCTACAGGGCTTATTGACAAGTTCAATATTGGAGCTCAACTCAGACTGTGCAGGGACAAACACTGGTAAAAGGTACTTATTTTCTCCTTCCTCCTCACACATTAGTTTATTTATATCTAAAAGGAATTCAGTGTCCATGATAAGCATCTTCTGTCTTAGGAGTTAATAGTCTAGCTCTCAAGAGGAGATCTACCTGTCTGCAGGGAGATTTTCCTACAACATGGGGCCTTTATCCTTTTCAGGCTCTTCTTCTTCTTCTCTTTTTGTTTCTTCTTCTTCTGATCAACTTGACTACTTTCTTTAGATATTTCACTAGGTGAAGAAGGAGAAATGGAAGGAGACTTAATGGGCGAAGAAAAAAGTTGATGTGAGGTTGATGTGTGGGTGGTGTACTAATATCTAAAGTATTAGGTGCAGTTGGAACATTGGGAGGATTCGAGATCACCGGAGTGGGGAACGACCAAACTGGTAATCTGATGGTGAGTACCAAAAGACTCAGTGTGGCAATGTATGGAGGACCAAAGTTTCCAAAAGAAGGAAAGGTATAAGGTTCCCCAGGAGAAGGGGTTCCTCCATTGGTACTCTCAAGATTTGATGCCATTAATACTGACTCGACCTAAGGTCCACTAAGTAACACAACCAACACATGTTATGAATTTGAGAAGCAAACAATCAAACAAAACCTTCCCACAATGAAACTACTACCTGGTGATGAAATCCAACATCGTAAGATCAAAATAGGAAGAGGCAGGGACAAAGCGGGTGGATCAATTACATTGGCGACTTGCTTAATGGACTTAAGCCTTGGTGGAATCTTCCACACAATAATTATGGATTTACCCTCCAAGGAGCCCGAGTGAGTTTGACCAACGTCTGTTCCAGGTATAGCGAGACTTCCCTTTACCATCACCTTGTGTGAGACCCTAAAGATTATAGCTACTAATTTCATCAACTCACAGTCATCCCCTGGGCGAGTACATTCGACAGTATGATCTAAACATATGGGCATGATAATAAGTCAGAAATCAACTTGAGAGGCTCCCACACATAATCATGGGTATACCCTCAAGTGACCCCCAATATATGATCCGACCACTACAAACAGTTGAACCACAGAGGGATAATCTCCGTAATTCTCCCAAATACGACCTCGTGCGTAACCCCTGTGTGAGAGGGGGATCCCAGAAATCCTATACAATAATTGGATTTTCTCTCCCTATCGCAAGATTCTAAGTTTGTTTGATAGCTTTGGAAAGTTATCCTTTCAACCTTATTCCAAAGCCCTACACCTTAAACTAATGTAGGTTTGCTAACAAAGATGTAAAAAGTCTGATAAATTTTAGTTAAGCACTGATTTTAGTGGTTGTTGTTTACTCAGAAGTGTATGAGAGTGAAGACTGATGATATTATGACTCAGTTCCCAAAACATGCATAAGAAATGATAAGCACTCTTTTCTTTCAATGAATGTCTAATTAAGGGAAGGAGAAGGATTTTCCTTTCACTATCAAACGCTAAGATGAAATGAACTCATGCAATCGTCCTCAATAAGGAATCCAATGCAATGCTAAAATGTTTATATGTGACTGATAACTAGTAGATGTAAAGCTTCCTATGCTAATTAGACTTCAAGAGTTCTGAGATTTAAGCAATCTGGAAGCAAACTTCACATAAACCAAAAGACACCCTTGTTGTGATCAATAAAGAAACAAAAAGCCAAAAAATAAAAAGGAAGGAGAAAGAGCTTGGAAAATATGACTCAAATATCAGAAAGGAAAGTACAAAAGACCTTTGAAACCCCTTACAAAGTTTTCACTCATTCAGATAAATGAGAAGAAAACGACAAATTGACTCCAAATCGTGAAGGAAAAATTGAAAGGTAAAAAAAAATGTCAAAAAATCCAAACAAAAGATAATGAATTCTTAGAAATAAGGTGTTTGAAAGACAATACCAAGATGGAATGAGATTATGAGACCCTGAGAAAGTGCAAAGGCAAAAAACTGAACCCAGAAAATTGAAAAACTAGAGGGTTTTTCATTGAAAATTGGATAGCGCTCTGGTGTAAGGGGTACCAGAGCGCTCCAACACTCTGTGTAAGACCACCAGGGTGTGTTAGCACTTTTCTAACAAGGGCAGGGGAGCGCTCTGCTACAAAATCTCAGAAAAGTTCCCAGAAACTAAAAAATTGAAGGAAATTCAGTTAATCAGGGTGATCCTGATGACATAATGAGGCAATCAAACAAATCTAAGAATAAAATAGACAATGTGGAGAAGATCAAATCAATGGGAAAATGGAAAAAACAAGATCTGGGAATGGAAACCAAAATCATATATCCTCCCCAGTGGAGTCACCAATTTCTGTTGTAGGTGAATCCCCCTGTGCACAAGTGGATTCCCTCTTTGTCTCTAGACTCCTAAGGCCAATACAAAAAATTTCTTAACATGGACACTGACTTCCTTTTAGATCCTATCAAGATAATGAATGAAATAGAAGGATAAATATATGTACCTTATTAGCGACATTTGTCCTTGAAAAGTCCTGGATGAGCTTTGATCATGAGCTCTCGGATAGATCCCGTAGGACAAAGAAAGATACAATGGACTTCCTACTCTACTCAGATTAGCTCAAATATAGATCCATATATTGTAGAGAAACTCATATGGAATAAGCATAAGTTTGAAAGAAACAGGCCAAGCATTGATTATTAATGACAACAAGTAAAGATGCTTACAATCCTTTGAATGAAGGTGCAACAGCTTCTTCCAACTCTCCTTGTCCAACCCCTTTGCTCAAATAATCTCCACTGATTGCTTTTATGACATCTCACTCATGAGATCATAAGTTTTATGTAATTCTCAAATATCTGTCTCAATACCTTCTTATGACATCATAATTTAGGTATAATTCTCAATCTTCCTTGTCAATGTATGTTGCCTATGAGATCATAGGTTTCATACCTCCAATATTTTTCATGTACCTTTCACCATGAGAAGGCCTCCTTATATAACCTTGGAGAGGTTCAACCACTTGAGAGATCTTTGGGATGAGTTGTGGATTCCTCTCCTTCAGTTGAGGATCTCCCCTAAGATCATGCCTTGACCATCTATTTGAATCCAACTACCTTCAGGAATTCAGGGATTCTTCCCTTATTTGCCTCAACAAACCCAAAATTTTCTAAAAAAAAGTGTAGCACTCCCCCAAAAGGGTGCACAGGGCGCTCAAGCACTCCCCCAAAGAGGCTCAGGGAGTGTCAGCACTCCCTGATAGTGGGTAGGGGAGCACTCCTCTCCAAAATCCAATTTTTTGTGGTTCTTTCAATGCCAAAAGGCTTGTACTTCCTGTCAAGTGATTTCTCTTCTTCCAAACTAACCTTTGAGGTGTCTTATGTGTCTTTATGATGTAGTTAGAGGCACGACATATGCAATATGGAAGTATAGTGTTTGTGATATTTGCAACACTTGTGGTCAAGATGCGACATTTGCGGACAAGATGCGACACTTACAACACTCATAATGATGACACTTGCGACACTATCAGAGTGATTAATTTTGAGGTGTAACACCATGCATTCCAGAAGGGGTACATATCGCAGGAAATATGTTAGGCCACGTAGAGAAATTGTGGTACTCAGATCATGATGTGACAGACATGGACAAGTTTCTGGTGTTTTCCAAGAAATTCTATCTAGAGACTATGGGTATAGGACCCTTTGGTGAACCCATTAACCAAGTGAGCCAGTGTGCAGTTGGATTGGCTAGAACCAAGATTCTAGGCCTATTGGACATCCCACACTTTGGGAGGGGACAACACACAAACAACTGTGTCAATAAACCGATGGCAGTCACCCATAGAGGATACCTGTGGTTGGAATAGATCATCTCAATAGATGTAGAGCTCATTTCATACATCATAGGGATACCATCATGGGGGGAGACACCCACACAATTCCTTGATGAAAAAATGAAGGAGAAGGCACTGGTCGAGTAAATGAAGAAGAAGTATGGGACAGAAAGGGGACGTGCAGAATCATAATCAAGTGTATTAGTGATGCAATGACAAGAATGGCCACAAAAATTATGGCATGCAAGTTACTCAGGAAATGTCGCAAGGAGGAATTCCTTACCGGGGTTTTCACAGCTGCAACACAGTGTGCAGAGGGTACCACACTCAGATGGGCCCCGTATTTGTAGAATCTGTTCCTAGAAGACTGCAAGGATGTGCAAAATCTGGGGACATAATTTCACTATTCATGGCTGCTCATCATGATCGTCTTGATCGGATGGAAGGAGCCTAAGTATGCATTCTTTGCCACAAGACCCAATCCTTTCCACGTAGCACCGTACTTATCATTGGGGTGCACTTTAGACCCCAAGAAGAGAAAGGCGAATGCAGCCATATTCAAAGTATATCATAATGACCTGCAGCAGAGCATCGCCAACACTTGGTGGGTTACACCAGAAATGGTCGCAGAGTATTAGGGCATAGACAACTTCAAAGAAGCTATGCATTTAATGTGGATCCAAGCGCGGAAATATCCTAACAATCAATGGCTACAAATGCACTATTGCATCAAGAAGGAGGACATAGAGATGGCCATCAATGATTGGAACGAGGACTGGAGGATTCCAGTCCTGAATCAAGAGATTCCCGCAGAAATGGAGGCAGAGGCAGGGCAGGAACAGACACCTGTAAAAGATATAATGGTGCCCAAGAAGCCAAGGACAGGTCAGACCCATGTGCAACAAAAGAAAGGAGTTGTGTCCAAGAAAGGTACCCAAGTGGGGAATAAGAACAACACCCAGGTGGGGAAGAAGAACAACACCTAGGTGCCACAGGAATAGGAGAAATAGATCGAGAAAACATATGGAACCACATCAAGTGCGACTCAACAGGAGCAAGGCCAAACCAAGAGGTCATTCATACAAACGGGGGGTGCGTGCAAGAAATCTAAGGTGCACAAAATGCCACCAGAATACACGATCACGTAGAACGACGTGGACCTCGTAGCCCAGATGGTCTAGGATCGTATAGTGAAGGACTTTGACGAAGCTCAATGCCAAATGGATAGGATGCAGGATGAGCTAGCAGACATGAGACAGATCCTCGAGAAAATTAGAGAAGCACAGAGGGTCGGTAGAGGAAGATAATCAGTTTCAACAACATCATAGATAGGAGTCGAGGCTGGATCAAGCAACCAAGATAGGATCCAGATGACAACACAACCAAGCTCAACATTTCACATCACACCTAGCATGTTGCGCATGGATGAAATCGTAGGGAAGAAACCCTTGAAGGATTTGGCCCAAATACAGTTGGTAATGACGCGGATACCAACCAAGGCCTTGTATAAACTACAATTCAATGTTGCACATGATGTACATTCACATGCACACACCGACGCAACAAAATTGCAACAAACAAAGGACAGTCGTGATGATTTGAAATTGGTACTCGAGAAGGCCAAGATCAAAACCAAAGATGAAAAATACTATGCAGATAGGTTGGAACAAGGATTGGTGGTAGTCTATGAGAAAATTCCAAATAATGCGCAGACAACAGATCTCACGAGGACGCAGAAGATTGGTAGGATTGTGTAGACAATAAATCAATACAAGAAGGAGATCGAGCACCTCTAGGAGAATCTCATAACTACCACTCTACTAGAGGTGAAGGATCATAGGAAGTAGGAAGAAACAACATAGATAAAGGAGATGGAGCGGCAAGTCCACGCGGAGACCGACTTGTTCGATAAGGCAGCACAACTATGGACGAAGTTGGAAGAGGATCAATAGGTCCAACAGTGGGACCAAGAGGAAGAAAGGATAAGTGCAACTATCCAAGACCTCAAGTAGAGGCAGAAGAGAATGTCGATCACAAAGTGCATCAAAGGAGCATAGGATATGAAGAAGATGCAAGAAGAACTCATAGCCACACATACACAAAAGAGGGAGCACCAAGCTCAATTGGAACCACTCCAAGAGTGGGTAGCAGAGGTCATTATGCAGGTGGAAGACACAAAGAAGAACATGGCACAAATTCAGGTAGAGTGCATAGGGATGATCATCGATGAGATTTCAGTGTAGGTATTCAACGCACTCAAGGAGAAAACCGTGCAGACTCAAACGTAAGCAAAGAAAATCGCAGAGAGGTTCCAAGCTCTTGCAGGAGAGATCAAAGAGTCGCACAAGGTTTAGGTGGATCTGGATGAGCCACATGTCAGTGTTGGGGGCCTGTTGGATGCAGGTCGAGCTAGAACGAAAGGTTATTTTTGGAGGAAAATAATGCAGAAGACAACTAGAAGGAAAAGAAACACGTGCAAGAGAGGTACGCAAAGCACGCATGCGAGGAAGTCCTAATGACGCTAGGGTTAGGGTTTTTGTAATAAATTGTAATGGCTGGTCAACCTTGGATATAAATAAGTAGTACTTAGGCAATGTAGAGAGACAATGAGGGAGGGAGAGAGGAGAGGAGAAAGAGAGGTAGAGAATTATAAGAATTGCATATGTCGTTAAGTCAGTGATCTAGAGAGGGAGTGAGTGAATCAATCCCAAGGGTTATATCATAGGATGAGGAGCCTGGTGCTATCTAGTCAGCATCGCAGGGATCGAGGAGCCTATGGGAGGGAGGAAGAACTAAGATTGTAACCACGCGCAACGTGGGATATTTCTAAACTATAATAAGAGCTTGAGAGCCAAATCTTTGTGGATTTATCCCAAAAGGGGGTGAACCACGGTAATACTATGTTATATGACTGAATGAATGCATCTTTATGTTTGAATAATTGATGAATGTTAGATAGATGAAGCACTAAGTAGATATGGTATTCCACATGCATGCATTAAATGAATGTTATAACTAGATGTTAGATGGACTGAATAAATTTTACGGCGCACAACCACAGATCTTTCTCAGTCTTAGGTTGCAAACACCTGAGTATTGCAGCCACCCATAGAGTTATCTCGAGTGAGACTACTTAGTACACTCTGTGTGTTGTGTTGCCTTCTTGTTTACCAAAGGGGCCAATATCTTTATAGGTCTTTTGTTGGGAAGCTTACTAAGTATGAACCAGGATCAGGACATGAGGATAAGACTAACCGAAGAGTAGATAATAGAAAACCAACACTCCTCTACCCATGTTGATAGAGCTAGATAATGAAAATGATAAGGATGAAGATGTATGCACAAATATTTGAAAATTTCTCCTGCATTATGTGGTTGCAAGGCCAAATTTTTTACAATGTGTAGAAATAATTCACTAGATTATCGAACATGTGAGGTTGGACACTAGAACAATGGTGAATGATAGAGGTTATTTCATAGATTTGTTTAAGATAAGTAACCTTCATAGATATTACAGATTCATTGAATCAAAAGTCTAGATGACACTAGAATGTATAGAAATATTTGGTAAGGTCTACAACAAAGTGCTCAAGAAATGGTGGATCAAAGGAATTTTTTTTAAGTCGAGAGGTACTAGTGTCTATCCATATATTAATTTAAGGGAGTCACACAGACACACACACACACACACACACACACACATATTATCAATATATTTGATGGAGATAAATATTCTCATCATTTCAAGTTTTCTTGGGTACCTGTAGTGTATGCCATTGGGTACCTGTAGTGTATGCCATTATATTCTCATCATTGTACAGGAGGTACAGTCCCGCACACACACAGATGCAACGGAATTGCAACAGACAAAGGATAGTCGTGATGAGTTGGAATTGGTACTTGAGAAGGACAAGATCAATACCAAAGATGAAAAAGACTGCGTGGATAGGTTGGAACAAGGATTGGTGGTAGCCTATGATAAAATTTCAAAGAACGCGCATACAATAGATCTCACGGTGATGCAGAAGATTGATTGGATTGTGTAGACAATTGATCAATACAAGTAGGAGATCAAAAACCTTCGGGAGAATCTCATACCTACCACTCTACTAGAGGTGAAGGAGCATAGGAAGTAGGAAGAAACAACACAGATAAAGGATATGGAGCGACAAGTCCACACGGCGACCAAATTGTTTGACAAGGCAACACAACTATGGATGAAGTTGGAAGAGGATCAAGAGGTCCAACAGTGGGACCAGGAGGAAGAAAGGATAAGTGCAACTATCCAAGACCTCAAGCAGAGGCAGAAGAGAATGTCGATCACAGAGTGCGTCAAAGGAGCACAGGATATGAAGAAGATGCTAGAAGAACTCATAGCCACACAGACACAAAAGAGGGAGCACCAAGATGAAATGGAACCAATCCAAGAGTGGGCAGAAGAGGTCATTGTGCAGGTGGAAGACACAAAGAATAACATGGCACCAATTCAGGAAGAGTGCACAGGGATGATCGTCGACAAGATTTCAGTGTAGGTATTCGACACACTCAAGGAGAAGACCATGTAGGCTCAAACATAAGCAAAGGAACACATAGAGAGGTTCCAAGCTCTCACAGGAGAGATCGAAGAGCCGCACAAGGTTTAGGTGGATTGGGATGAGCCACATGTCATTGTTGGGGGATTGTTGGATGCAAGCCAGAACGAAAGGTTATTTTTGGAGGAAAACAATGCAGAAGACAACTAGAAGGAAAAGAAACATGTGCAAGAGAAGTAGGTGAAGCACGCATGCGAGGAAGTCCTAATGATGCTAGGGTTAGGGTTTTTGTAATACATTGTAATGGTTGGTCAGCCGTGGATATAAATAAGTAGTACTTAGGAAATGTAGAGAGACAATGAGGGAGGGAGAGAGTAGAGGAGAAAGAGAGGAAGAGAATTGTAAGAATTGCATGAGTCGTTAAGTCGATGAGCTAGAGAGGGAGTGAGCAACTTGATCTCGTCGATCCCGAGGGTTAGATCATAAGATGAGGAGCTTGGTGTGATCTAGTCAGCATCACAGGGATCGAGGATTCTGTGGGAGGGAGGAAGAACTAAGATTGTTACCACGCGCAACGTGCGATATTTCTAAACTATAATAAGAGATTGAGAGCCAAATCTTTGTGGATGTAGCCCAAAAGGGGGTGAACCACGGTAATACTATGTTATATGATTGAATGAATGCATATTTATGTCTGAATAATTGATGAATGTTATATAGATGAAGCACTAAGTAGATATGGTATTCCACATGCATGCATTAAATGAATGTTATAACTAGATGTTAGATGGACTGAATAAATTTTATGGTGCACAACCATAGATCTTTCTCAGTCTTAGGTTGAAAACACCTGAGTATTGCAGCCACCCATAGAGTTATCTCCAGTGAAACTACTTAGTACACTATGTGTGTTGTGTTTCCTTCTTGTTTACCAAAGGGGCCAATAGATTTACAGGTATTTTGTTGGGAAGCTTACTAAGTATGAACCGGGGTCAGGACATGAGGATAAGACTAACTGAAGAGTAGATAATAGAAAACCAACACTCCTCTACCCATGTTGATAGATATAGATAATGAAAATGATAAGGATGAATATGTATTCACAAATAGTTGAAAATTTCTCCTGCATAATGTGGTTGCAAGGCTAACAATTTTACAATGTGTAGAAATAATTCACTAGATTATCGAACATGTGAGGTTGGACACTAGAACAATGGTGAATGATAGAGGTTATTTCATAGCTTTGTTTAAGATAATTAACCTTCATAGATATTACAAATTCATTGAATCAGAAGTCTAGATGACACTAGAATGTATAGAAATATTTTGTAAGGTCTACAACAAAGTGCTCAAGAAGTGGTGGATCAAAGGAAATTTTTTTAAGTCGAGAGGTACTAGTGTCTATCCATATATTAATTTAAGGGAGTCACACACACACACACACACACACACACACACACACACACATATTATCAATATATTTGATGGAGATAAATATTCTCATCATTTCAAGTTTTCTTGGGTACCTGTAGTGTATGCCATTGCCAAAAAAGGATTCATATTTAATTGGGTTGGAATTCTATCCCATAATTTGATGAATGCTTTATCAAAATTCAAGTTCTTTGAACTTGACACTACCCCTAAATTCTACATGTCTTCCTACATGATGGATATCATTTGCAGAAGTAATGAATTCAAGGGAATGGGTTGGTGTTGGACTCCTTCAGAACCCCTAGTCCAATTTTATTGTCAAGTTCTATGGAAGAACAAATCTATCAGACACTTTACTCAAAGTTGTGTCTTTTTTTTCACATTTGTATCAAGTTATATTTTGTAAGGAAGCACCTAGATTGATTAAAGAAGCCATGATCTTGTTAAGTGAGATAGGAAATTGGTATGTATATGAACATTCAACCTATATTAGAATATATGGGGTGGCCAAGTCACCTCATTTATTGTCCAAAATTGTTCTAGATAGGTTGGTCATTAGGAAAATTTCTTATAAGTCTATTCTCAATGTGTTAATGCATCCTTAAGAAAGGCTCATAAGAAGTATTTTCTTGCATACCCCTCTATATTGGAATGTATGGATTAAGTAATTTCAAGTTTGTTAACATGGAATCTCAGGCCATACAAGAATACAATTTTAGAGAGGGAAGGTTTAGGAGGTATCACCACAAGGATGAGGTAGAATAACAATGTAAAGAAGTGGAGTTCACTTGGTCCTATAAACATGATGATTGTGATGAGGAAAAAGTGTTGGAAGGACATAAAACTTATAGGGAAGTACAATAAAAAAGAACATTGATTCAAGGGACCGAGACATGGAATGGGAAAACTTTAGATGATGAAGCCAAAAAGAAGGATGAAACTTCTACTAAATAAACCAGGTTACAAAATGAAATTGAAGAAGTTAGGAATAAATTTGATACTGAAGTGACCAAATTATAGAAGGAATCTAAAGAAAATATGAACGAAAGACTTGTAGTTGAAAAAAGAGGTTAGAACAAACAACTTCTAAGAAGAAATTAGAAGAAGAAAAGAGGAAGATTTAAGAAGATGAAAAAAGGAAAATGGATAAGATATATGTCAAAGTTGAGAGGAAAATGAATAATGAACAAGAAAGGTTAGAAAGCATACTAGAAACATGGAGGTTTGATCCAACTGGTGAAGTGTATACCCCTAAAACATTTGCAACAATAAGTTCATCTAAGATGATTACTAGAGAAGATTTACCTTTACCTATACCCACATATGTAGTATATTTAGACAATTTTGCATTTGATAGAAAGACCAAGGAAATTGTGAGGCAATCTCACGAGAGGACGAAAAATAATGTTGATAAAGAGATTGTATTGACTTATGAGGTTGATGTTTTCAATGTTAAAGATAATGGACCAGAATCCTAGTTTAAGTAGGGATAGCATTTGATGAGGCAATTGTTGATGCAATTGGATCCATAGTCAAGAAAATGAGGCAACAACAAGAAAAATATGTTGAAATGGAAAATGAAGTAATTTATCACTAGACTAATGAATGTGATCCTCCTAGTTTAATCAATTATTCTTTTGAAATTTTGGATAAGTTAAATATAAGATAGAAGAGGTTTTATGAGAAAGTGTAGATGTTTTAAAGGAAAATCGATGCCATGTTAGAACTCCAAAAACATTTTCTGGACTAGAAGATTCAATAGGAGCAGGTCTAATGACAGTTTAACTCTATTTCAAAATGGAAGGAATACATGAGAGACCTTGACCTAGAGGTTTTCAATATGACTAAAGATGATCTCATTGGTATCAATTGTGGTTTATACTATTGGAATAATTTATCCCAAGAATATTTTTAACATAAGGAATTTGAAATTGATGGAGCCACCAAAGGTGTAGTATATGATAGAAAGAGTAGTATCAAAATGAATTTTACCTACTTTAGGTTCCACCGGTGATTTGTTTGAACAAAATTAGGTAATGAAGGTATTGGAGGACATTATTTCTCATGAAAGACACTATCTAATTTATGTTTCTACTATTACTACTAAACAAATGAAAGGATTATGTGAAAGTTCCCTCAAACAATATTGCTATTTTTATGTTGAAGACCACTTTGCTAAAAGTGGAGAAACTACTATTTGTATGTTGAAGACCACTTTTCCAAAAGTGGAGAAACACATTGAAAAGTTGAAGAGGAAAATTGCCTCACTTAGTGTTCTACTCGATCAACATACATTTCCATAAATCAATTATATGAATGACATGTTTAAATATTGGAATACCTTCAATTATAGAGAGGAGGCCAATGTCCATCCATCGGTTAACTAAGTTAAAAGTCCAAGTAGTTAATCAAGTCCCATCATATGCTATGCACCAATGAAAAATTGTATGGATGAAAATGGAAAATTCAAAATATTATTTAAATAATTTAAATAAATAATGTTAATGGAGGAATTTATTAAAACTTTGGATATCTCACGACGAATTGGTGAATTAATCTCAAGTCAAATGATGTTGACCACTAGGCGAAAGCTATAGTCCCTGCTGAGACAGGAAGTAAAAATGATATTTTCAAACGATCCAATATGATGATATAATTTCATTCAACAATTTTTAACTTATCCTTGACATCTCTTATGCAAAATTTTTAATTGTAATCACCCATACTTTGATTCATAGTGTAGTCGCTAGAATTCCTTTTATTAAGTCCGTTGCTCTCTACATTGTGAAGCTTCATTGAATTCTCAAATAACGTTTTGAGCTAGAATTTTAGTTGGGAATTGGGGAGACAACGATTTTTATCCTTTTACCAATACTTAGCTACCAACTACCTTACCCAAATGCATTTGATGTTAGGGTTAGTATTAATACATTATTATATGAATAATCACATGATTGAATTATTTACTTTTCATTTGATGTTTGACATATAGAGTAGTAAACATAATTGAACACTTCTTTACATCAATTTTTCATCCTACATTATAAACTTATGATTATGATATACTCTCCCTTTTTGGAACTTTTCCAAAATTGTCTATATGTTGTCAAGGAAAAAGACTCCCAAAGTTCATAAAAGGGAATTGATGGAGGAAGAACATGCACTTATGAAATAAATTCCCACTCAGCCTCAGATGCCAATCTTTTAAGATATCTCTAGTCATTTGGGGTCTAGGGATTCACCAATTTCCTTGATTGGTCGAAACATTTTTTATATTTTCAAGGATGAAATTTACCCTCCTTTATGGATGCAGGCCTAGCTAGAAAGAAATGTTATTTTTGAAGGAAAAGCATGCAGAAGACAACTGGAAGGAAAAGAAGCACGTTCAAGAGAAGCAGGCGAACCACACATGCGAGGAAGACCTAATGACGCTAGGGTTAGGGTTTTTGTAATACATTGCAATGGATGGTGAGCTGAGGATATAAATAAGTAGTACTTAGGCAATGTAGATAGATAGTGAGGGAGGGAGAGAGTAGAGGAGAGAGAGAGAGGAAGAGAATTGTAAGAACTGCATGAGTCGTTAAGATGGTGAGCTAGAGAGGGAGTGATTGATTCGATCCCGAGGGTTAGATCACAGGTTGAGGAGCCTGGTGTGATCTAGTTATCCTCGCAGGGATCGAGGAGCCTATAGGAGGGAGGAAGAACTAAGATTGTAACCACGCACAACGTGGGATATTTATAAACTATAATAATATCTTGAGAGCCAAATATTTGTGGATGTAGCCTAGGAGGGGGTGAACCATGATAATATTGTGTTATATGAATGAATGAATGAATATTTATGTTTGAATAATTGATGAATGTTAGATAGATGAAGCACTAAGTAGATCTGGTATTCCACATGCATGCATTGAATGAATGTTATAACTAGATGTTAGATGGACTGAATAATGTTTACGGTGCACAACCACAGATATTGCTTAGTCTCAGGTTGTAAACACCTGAGTATTGCAACTACCCATAGATCTACCTCGGGTGATACTGCATAGTACACTCTGTGTGCTGCGTTTCCTTTTGGTTTACGACAGGAGCCGATATTTTTACAGGGATTTTGTTGGGAATATAAATAAGTATGAACCAGGGTTAGGATGTGAGGATAAGAGTAACCAAAGAGTAGATAATAGAAAACCAAACAAATGGTTCTGTTGTCAGTTGTGTGGAAGGAAATGGGATTGAGTATATGATACTTGTGGAGAACACATAACAAGAATGTCAAGTTGGATCACAAGATGTTAAAGAGAATGAGAATTTTAAAAGGGATGTTGAGATCATGGAATCCCATGAAGGAAGAGATATAAATCTGGTTGAAAACAAAAGAGCTAGAGTTTGCATAGAAAGATAACATAAACTCAAAGTTGACACCACAGAAATATTTGGACAAGTACGTATTCACCGACTTGCATGAAGTATTTTTCTGTGATTTCCCACACATAGTGCAAGAGTGGATAAAGATATTAAAAGCCAACCATCCTATGAATCAGATCAGAAAGATAGAGTGGAATCCTGAAGAGATCATGCAACTACAACGAGTTGATAATAAGTTTACACACGCAGTAGGTTTCTGGTTAGATAACATTGTTGTCGTATTCATCACAGAGTTTGCAGTAGATATAGTGAAGTTCTATAAGGCAGCTGAACAAGAGTTATTGAAGGGACCATGAGGTAGGTACATCAAATCGTTATATACTTCCATTAAGATACTACTATATAACAAATTTGTAATGACAATAGAGTCATACAGCTAAACTTCCTTGCGTGCATGGGTGATGGGGGAAAGCACTGACAGGAGAAGGAGAGATTTAAGGAGAAGGGGATAAAGGAAAGAAGGAGGAGGCATTGGACCCAATTATGATGGACGACGACCAGATCAAGTGGATCTTGGAGACAGCTAGAAAGATGCGTAGTGGAGTACCCTACAAATATAAGGTGAACACCAGGAAGAGAGTCGTAGCCACGAGGGAAGGATTGGAAAGTGATGAAGAGGAGGTAGAGGATATTCGAGTTGTGGATCAGATTGAGGAAATTATGCATGCGACATATGAGAGGAAGATGAGAGGTCCAAGAGAGTAAATAGAAGGTAGTACTCATATCCATATCGGTGTCAGTGTGGAACCCACAAACCCATGTGCGACTAATACACCAAGAAGAACACCACCATTTAGACAACCAAATTTCGGGAGAAGGAAGACAACATGAAGTACATATAAACAAGGGAAAACAACTGGGGGAGCCATCTCAGGAAGCATTAGTCAAGTATCTACACCGCACGAAGGGAGTAGTTCAACATTCAAGATGGAAGGACATGATCCAACCATCAGGTTACCAAAATTCAAAGGAGAAGTGTTGGATGACCCAAAGAAGAACTTGTTTATCTGTGAAAAGATCTAGGAAGTGAAGCAGATCATAGATGAAGACACTAAACTTGCACAGTTAGCTATCACATTAAGATATCGCGCATTGGATTGGTACATGATTTTAGCTACAAATAGTCCTCCAGGGACAAACATAATGATTGGAGATATCAAGAAGTTGTTTATAAATGAGTTCTAGAATCCCAGTTCATAAGATAAATACATGAATGAGATGATAGCGATTAGATAGAAACCAGGAGAATCTATATGGGAGATTAACCAAAGATTCAAATGACTAAAGGGAAAGCTAAAATACGTCATGACCGATATGCAACATAGGCATTTGTTTGTTAATTCATTGCTACCACACTTGAAGTATCCGTTGCAACAACAAAAGTTTCAGACACAGGCAGAGGCTTTACAAGCAGCCCTACAAGTGGAAGAGAACCAATATCAGAAGACAGACCCAACCATAGAGGATTTGAAAGAGGATTTGAAGAACTTAAAGTTCCAACTGAACCAGAACAAAGGTAAGGACAAAAGAGAAGTTGTTTGGTGTACCACATGTAGGACAAAAGGACACCATAAGAATGAATTCCCAACATCCGCACAGTACATGGTAGCAAGAATTCCAAACCCACTACCCACTGGAGGATTATGGTGTGAGGTCTGTAAGAAACAGGGTCACGATCCATACCACTGCCCAATGATGCAAAAGTACCAGACCATACCAAAAATACCGCATTGCAACTTTTGCAAGTCAGTAGGCCATGATGACAAAGATTACAGAACCATGGACTTGATGAGGGAAAGAACATCAGATGCATACAGGGTGCAGGTAGAAATGATGACCAAGAAATCCACACCTCAGTTTAACCAAGTATCGGCCCTGTACAAAATAGTCTAGTAGTAGTATAACACTGCGCAACAACAATACAACATTGTGCAGTCTCCATATAATACCGCGCAACCACACTATAATACCACATAGTATAACTAGGTGCCTCAGTATAACGCACCGCGAGGGGATCGAGCTGGCTATAGAGGGGGAGGTAGAGAAAGATGAGGCTTTGGAAGATGTTGAGGACCAGTGGTATCTCACAACTGTCAAAAACCAGGACATTATGCAAGAGAATGTCCACTTCCACCAGCGACATGTATATATTGTCGCGCATCAGATCATGACACGAAAGAATGTCTGACACTATTAGGGAATATCTAGGAAAAGAGGAATCAGACAAATAAGAATGTTCAGTGGATTTCAGTAGAAGCAAGGGATGACGAGAGAAGCATCAACATAGTCACATGGGGAGGAACTAAAATAGGAAACGACGCACTAAGAAAAGAGTTAGTACAACACCAATAGGTGAAGAAGAATATCGAACCAAAGAAGCAATTTGATGTGCAAAACAAGAAGGAGATATTCAAGCAATCTAGAAAGGAATTCCTGAAGCCATACATTGCATCGACATCAAATGCGCAGCATAATAAGTAAGTACCAGAGTACGAGATGCCTCCATCGCTAGATCACATCGAAAAACCACAACCAATGGGAAAAGTAAGTACAATTAAAGGATTTTTGCAATCCTGTGTTAGACTACTAAATGATCCATCCTCTGTTAAAGTATTACAAAATATGCTAGAAAGATGTAGCATGGAAGAAAAAGGAAAGTTAAAACATAAAAAAATCAATCACCTACATACAAGGAGGAGAACAAGTAGGGAATTCAAGCTAAACACCAACATTGGAGATATCATACTCGATTTAGGATCTGAAGTGAATGTATTACCCAAGAAGACATGAAAATGTATAATATAATCCACATTAGGATATTCACCTGTTTAGCTGAAACTAGCAAATCAACACAGAGTTCTACCAATTGGAAGACTAAAAGGAGTAATAGTATACCTGGATGGAGTACAGACTAAAGCCGACTTTGAAGTAATCGAGATAGTGGATGGCACAACACCTTATCCGAAATTACTGGGCTTGGATTGGGAGTTTGATAACCAGACCATAATCAACCTAAAGACACGAAAGATGACCTTCGAGTCAGGAGAATATAGATTCATTGCGCCATTGGACCCATGAGAAGGGGAAAGGTTTGTAGAGCCTACTTGCTTGGACCTGGAGAAAATTAATCACTTGTACAGAAAAAATACGTGAGATGAAGATTACGTGAACCCAACTGCAAATGGGGTACTCAGTTAGTGAAGAATCACGTCATGTGCATTAGATTCAGATACAGGCTTAGAAAATTGGCAGCGGAGAATATACGAAGTCTCCACAAGAAGATGTGCAAGAATAGACCGCATAGTAAGATGGGTAGGTACGGAGATAAGGGAACCTCCCAACTTCCATTGGGTGAATGACCTAGAAGCATTATTAACATGGTACAAAGATGAAGTATTAAAAAATCATAAGCTCTTAGCCCTAGATATAACACTCAAGGAATCACCTGCAAGATGGTGGGGTGCGCACAAAGAAACAGTGAAATACTGGTACCAAAGTAAACAGTTACTGCACATTAGGTTTGGCGTAGAATAAGGAAGCAACCAACTAGAGAAATATGACAGGCAAGGAGCACCAGCAGAACACTTAGAGAAGTGCAGAATGTTATGGAGGATGACACCACCGGAGGAATGGCCTCATCATTTTGTTCACACATTAGAAGCTATCCTAGAAAACTGGTATGCAGACCAAGAATTGCGTAGAGGAACTACGAGTTGGACAATATTACAACAGAATTTTACAGTCACTTTCTTGTTTGAGCATGAGAACCCCAACATAGAAGCAACACTGAAAAAAATCATAGGGGTAATATTCATTAAGGAACCAAAATTCGAATTCATGACAGAGGAACAACAAAAAAACAGACAAATAGTAAAAGAACTATTTTCATGCTACCACGTGCAGGGAGAGGCACTAGATGACAATGACCCATGTGATATTCAGATTGAGGAAGTTGAAGGTGAGAGAGAAGTGGAAGGTCCACCTCTAGAATCATAATTAATTGTTGCGCCAATCAAGGTAAAGAAAGTAAACATTGGGACAGTTGAGAATCCCAAAATGGCCAACATTGGGGACTATTGGGATGAGAAAATAGTGGAAAGTATAACAAAATTATTGCACAAGTAAAACGACTTGTTCTCAACAACGTTCACCGAAATGAAAGGAATAACATGAGAGCTAGGAGAAATCAAGATACCACTCAAAGGTGAGGCAAGATCGATCAGACAATGACCATACAGAATAAACCCGATATATAAGAAAAAATTCAAATCCATAATCGATAGGATGTTAGAAGATGGAATCATAGAACCTGTAGAGGAATTAGAATGGATAATCCCGATGGTAGTTTAGGAGAATAAACAAGGGGGGATAAGAATATGTGTTGACTTGAGGAAGTTGAACGATGTGTGCCTACATGACCTGTTCCCTACTCCCTTCACAGATGAAGTGTTGGAGAATGTAGGAGGACATAAAACTTATTCATTCACCGACAGATTATTAGGATACCAACAGATCAAGATAGCACCAACAATATTTTACAGAGTAGTCATAACTACATTTAAAGAGTTTATCCACTAGTTTCTAGAGGTCTATCTAGACGATTGGACAATCTATAGTCTATTGAAAGACCATGTATAGGTCTTGCGGCTGATGTTAGAAAGATGCAGGCAGTGTCAGATATCATTAAATATCAATAAGTTCATCTTCAGAACACCTTTTGGAATACTATTGGTCCACATAGTATGCAAGCAAGGCTTGCTAGTAGATCCAGCCAAGATTGCAGTAATTGTTAACATACCACCACCAAAAACAGTCTACCAATTGAGAGTGACATTGGGACACATAGGATACTACAGGAAATTTATAAAGGGGTATGCACAGATCATTGTGCCAATGGAGAAATTGCTAAGGAAAGCCACAAAGTTTCAGTGAAATGAGGATTATCAGCACAGATTGGACACTCTAAAAGAGAAGATGGTAACATCACCAATACTAGTATTTCTGGATTGGGAAAATACATTCCATGTACATGTATATACATCAAACATAACACTTGGAGCTATTTTGGTGCAGCCAAGAGCATGAGAATTGGACCATCCTATAGAATTTGTTAGCAGAAAACTGTTAGAATCGGAGCAAAATTATAATACCACAGAAAGAGAAGGCTTAGCGATGGTCTATGCGTTTCATAAGATGAGCCATTATTTATTGGGAAAACACTTCAATATGTTCATAGACCATTCAGAGCTCAAATACCTTGTCAACAAGCCAGTGTTGGGGGGGAGGATTTGTAGATGGTTATTGTTGTTCCAAGAATTTGACTTCAAAGTGTTAGTCAAACCAGGAAAGTTGAATGCAGGACCTGATCACCTATCAAGGATCACAAATGGGGAGGAACCTACAAGTCTAGAAGATAAATTTCCTAACACACAACTATTTTCAGTCTAGATAGCTGATGAATATTTTTCAGACATCATCTGTTACTTGAGTACAAGGACTGCACCACAAAAATTCAACATGGCATAAAAGAAAAACCTGGTAGTCAGGGCTGTAGACTATCAATTGATCATAGGACACTTATACAAAATGGGCGCAGAAGCCCATGAGGGAATAGAAGGAGGAAATTATGCATGAAAAGATACCATGCAAAAGGTATTGCACGCAGGACTATGGTGGCCGATTGTTCACAGAGACTCAAAGGAATATTTCCATAAATGTGATGTATGTCATAGGGTTGGTAAAATGAATAGAATGGACGAGATGCCCCTCAAACCACAAGTAACCTTGCATATATTCGATAAATGGGCCATAGATTTTGTGGGACCAATTAACCCACTAGAAAAAAGGTCAGGAGTGAGGTACATTATCACTGCCATGGAATACTTAACAAGATGGGAAGAAGTAGCACCAGTAAAAGATTGCAGCACAGAGACAACAACACACTTCCTTTTTGAGCAAGTGATCACTAGGTTTGGTTGCCAAATGATTTTGATGAGTGACCAAGGCACTCATTTCATTAAAAACACTATTAAGGATATGACTAAGGAGTTTGAAGTTCATCATCAAAAGAGTACACCATATCATCCTCAAGCAAATGGAACAGTGGAAGCCTTTAACAAAATCCCCTAAAATGCACTGACAAAGATCAACAATGTTAAGAGGGATGATTGAGACTTAAATATACCAGCAGTACTGTGGGTGTACAGGACCACATGCAAAAAGTTGACCGGACACACACCATTCAGATTGGTGTATGGACAAGAAGTAGTGGCGCCATTAGAATTTTTGGTACCTAGTCTGCGTGTAGTATCAATTACAAACATGACAGAACGGGGCGTAGTACAGGCAAGGCTAAATCAATTGATGATCATGGCAGAAGAGATGATTCTAGCAGGGTTTCATCAAGAAGTACAAAAAGCAAGGGATAATGTTGGCATGATAGACATATCAAAAGGAAGAATTTCAAGGAAGGAGACTTAGTCTTGGTGTATGACAGTAAATATCTTCAGCACCCAGGAAAACTCAGAATGCATTGGCTAAGACCATACGAAGTAAATACTATCACAAACAGGTGAGATATATAGTTGAAGGATTTATGAGGAATAGAACCCAGAGGGATGATTAATGGGAGTCGACTAAAGTTGTATAGGGATAGTCAACCTCCTAGTACAAAAAAAGGGGGTTACTGCGTCGAACATCAAAAGATAGAAACAAAGGTGTAGTGCACAAAAAATAGAACGAGCATGCACACTCAGAAATGATATCACGATGGATAAAGAACAACGGTCACTAAAAATAAGAAAAAACGGAAATGGTGGGTACGAAAAATAGAGCACCAATGGATGATGGTTATCAAACTTAAATAACAAAAACAATTGACGGGACATCGCATTAATCCCGCCAACTGGCGACGGCAAGGGAGATCAATGGAAAGTACATGGGAAGCATCGATTCATTTAAAACACATGATGGGAAAGGTCTCCTGGAAGTTTCACCTGATTTATAGATAAGGGAAGCACACTAGGACTGAAAGGGTTATTGTGAAATTGAGAAAAGCATTAAGCGATAGCATATACAGAGTAGAGAGAGAAGTTTGCAGAGGTTACATAGGCCACTAAGCTCGACGGAAAGAAGAAAGTTCATACACAACCACACAGGAACAACCAAAGGAGGGCATAGTGGAAGATGTCACCGACCAGGAAGATGAGTATGCAGAAAAGCGCACAATGCAGGCTAGAACCTCAAGTCATCCACCACAACGGAAGGACGAACAACCAGTACCAAGGTCACCGTGCAAGTAGGCCGCCACATGCATTGTCTTGCCATGTGTTGTAGGTGAATCCCCCTGCGGACAAGTGGATTCCCTCTTGGTCTCTAGACTCCTAAGGCCAAGAAAGAAAAGTGATTAACATGGACAATGACTTCCTTTTAGATCCTATCAAGATAATGAATGAAAGAGAAGGAGGAATATATGTACCTTATTAGCAACATTTGTCCTTCAAAAGTCCTGCCTGAGCTTCGATCGTGAGCTCTCAGATAGATCCTGTAGGACAAAGAAAGATACAATGGAATTCCTACTCTATTGAGATTATCTCAAATATAGATCCATTTACTGTAGAAAAACTCATATGGAATAAGCATAAGTTTAAAATAAACAGGCCAAGCATTGATTATTAATGAGAACAAGTAAAGATACTTACAATCCTTTGAATGAAGGTGCAACAGCTTCTTCCAGCTCTCCTTGTCCAACCCTTTTGCTCAAATAATCTCCATTGATTGCTTTTATGACATCTCACTCATGAGATCATAAGTTTTATGTAATTCTCAAATCTCTATCTCAATACCTTCTTATGATATCATAAGTTAGGTATAATTCTCAATCTTCCTTGTCAATGTATGTTGCCTATGAGATCATAGGTTTCATACCTCCAATCTTTTTCATGTACTTTTCACCATGAGAAGGCCTCCTTATATAAAATTGGAGAGGTTTAACCACTTGAGAGATCTTTGGGATGAGTTGAGGATTCCTCTCCTTCAGTTGAGGATCTCCCCTAAGATCATGCCTTGACCATCTATTCGAATCAAACTACCTTCAGGAATTGAGGGATTCTTCCCTTATTTGCCTCAACAAACCCAGAATTTTCTAAAAACAAGTGTAGAATTCCCCCAAAAGGGTGCACAGGGCGCTCAAGCACTCCCCCAAAGAGGCTCAGGGAGTGCCAGCACTCCCTGATAGTGGGTAGGGGAGCGCTCCTCTCCAAAATCCATTTTTTTGTGGTTCTTTCAATGCCAAAAGGCTTGTACTTCCTGTCAAGTGATTTCTCTTCTTCCAAACTAACCTTTGAGGTGTCTTATGTGTCTTTATGATGTCGTTAGAGGCACGACATATGCAAGATGGCAGTATAGTGTTTGTGATACTTGCAACACTTGTGGTCAAGATGCGACATTTGCAGATAAGATGCGACACTTACAACACTCGTAATGATGACACTAGCGACACTATCGGAGTGAGTAATTTTGAGGTGTAACACCATGCATTCCAGAAGGGGTACATATCGCAGGAAATATGTTAGGCCACATGGAGAAATTGTGGTACTCAGATTATGACGTGATAGACATGGACAAGTTTCCAGAGTTTTCCAAGAAATTCTATCTAGAGACTGTGGGTATAGGACCCTTTGGCGAACCAATTAACCAAGCGAGCCAATGTGCAGCCATATTGGCTAGAACCAAGATTCTAGGCCTATTGGACATCCCACACTTTGGGAGGGGACAACATGCAAACAACTGTGTCAATAAACTGATGGCAGTCACCCACGGAGGATACCTATGGTTGGAATAGATCATCTCAATAGATGTAGAGCTCATTTCATACATCACAGGGCTACCATTACGGGGGGAGACACCCACACAATTCCTTGATGAAAAAATGAAGGAGAAGGCACTGGTCGAGTAAATGAAGAAGAAATATGGGACAGAAAGGGGATGCGCAGAATCATAATCAAGTGTATTAGTGATGCAATGACAAGAATGGCCACAAAAAATATGGCATGCAATTTACTCAGGAAATGTCGCAAGGAGGAAGTCCTTACCGGGTTTTTCATAGCTGCAACACAGTGTCCAGAGGGTACCACACTCAGATGGGCCCCGTATTTGTAGAATCTGTTCCTAGAAGACTTCAAGGACGTGCAAAATCTAGGGACATAATTTCACTATTCATGGCTACTCATCATGATCGTCTTGATCGGATGGAAGGAGCCTAAGTATTCATTCTTTTCCACAAGACCCAATCCTTTCCATGCAACACGGTACTTATCGTTGGGGTGCGCTTAATACCCCAAGAAGAGAAAGGCGAATGCAACCATATTCGAAGTATATCATAATGACCTGCAATAGAGCATCGCCAACACTTGGTGGGTTACACCAGAAATGGTCGCACAGTATTAGGGCATAGCCAACTTCAAAGAAGCTATGCATGTAATGTGGATCCAAGCGCGGAAATATCCTGACAATCAATGGTTGCAAATGCGTTATTGCATCAAGCAGGAGGACATAGAGATGGCCATCAATGATTGGAACGAGGACTGGAGGATTACAGTCCTGAATCAAGAGATTCCCGCAGAGATGGAGGCAGAGGCAGGGAAGGAATAGACACCTACAAAATATATAATGGTGCCCAAGAAGCCAAGGACAGGTCAGACCCATGTGCAAGAGAAGAAAGGAGTTGTGTCCAAGAAAGGTACCTAGGTGGGGAAGAAGAACAACACCCAGGTGGGGAAGAAGAACAACACCTAGGTGGCACAGGAATAGGAGAAATAGATTGAGAAAAAATAGGGAACCACATCAAGTGCGGCTCAACAGGAGCAAGGCCAAACCAATAGGTCATTCATACAAACGGGGGGTGGGCACAAGAAATCTAAGGTGCACAAAACGCCACCAGAATACACGATCGCATAGAATGACGCAGACCTCGTAGCCCAGATGGTCTAGGATCATATAGTGAAGGAATTTGACGAAGCTCAATGCCAAATGGATAGGATGCAGGATGAGCTAGCAGACATGAGACATATCCTTGAGAAAATTAGAGAAACACAGAGGTTCGACAGAGGAATAAAATCAGTTTCAACAACATCATAGATAGGAGTCGAGGCTGGATCAAGCAAGCAAGATAGGATCCAGATGACAACACAACCAAGCTCAACATTTCACATCACACCTAGCATGTTGCGCATGGATGAAATCGTAGGGCAGAAACCCTTGAAGGATTTGGCCCAAATACAGTTGGTAATGATGCAGATACCAACCAAGGCCTTGTATAAACTACAATTCAACGTCGCGCAGGAGGTACATTCGCACGCACACACCGATGCAACGAAATTGCAACAGACAAAGGACAGTCATGATGATTTGGAATTGGTACTTGAGAAGGCCAAGATCGAGACCAAATATGAAAAACACTGTGCAGATAGGTTGGAACAAGGATTGGTGGTAGCCTATGAGAAAATTCCAAATAACGCGCAGACAACAGATCTCACGGTGACGCAGAAGATTGATAGGATTGTGTAGACAATCGATCAATACAAGAAGGAGATCGAGTAGAAGAATATCATACCTACCACTCTAAGAGAGGTGAAGGAGTAGAGGAAGTAGGAAGAAACAACACAGACAAAGGAGATGGAGCGGCAAGTCCACGCGGAGACCGACTTGTTCGAGAAGGCAGCACAACTATGGACGAAGTTGGAAGAGGATCAACAGGTCCAACAGATGGACCAAGAGGAAGAAAGGATAAGCGCAACTATCCAAGACCTCAAGTAGAGGCATAAGAGAATGTCGATCACAGAGTGCATCAAAGGAGCATAGGATATGAAGAAGATGCAAGAAGAACTCATAGCCACACAAACAAAAAAGAGGGAGCGCCAAGCTTAATTGGAACCACTCCAAGAGTGGGTAGCAGAGGTCATTATGAAGGTGGAAGACACAAAGAAGAACATGGCACAAATTCAGGCAGAGTGCACAGGGATGATCATCGATGAGATTTCAGTGTAGGTATTTGACGCACTTAAGGAGAAGATCGTGCAGACTCAAGCATAAGCAAAGGAAATCACAGAGAGGTTCCAAGCTCTCGCAGGAGAGATCGAAGAGCCGCACAAGGTTTAGGTGGATCGGGATGAGCCGCATGTCAGTGTTGGGGGCCTGTTGGATGCAGGTCAAGCTAGAACGAAAGGTTATTTTTGGAGGAAAATAATGCAGAAGACAACTAGAAGGAAAAGTTGTTACACATAAAAAATACTCACTTTGATAGTGTCGCAAGTGTCGTCATTACAAAGTGTCGCAAGTGTCGCATTTTTCTCACAAGTGTCGCAAGTGTTAAAGAAAGCATACTACCATGATTCCTATGTCGTGCCTATAACAACATGAGAAGGAAATTTGGAACATGTCAAACACTTGACTTGGAAGAGGAGGAAAGGTTAATTGGGCTCATGAACCTTTTTCCATCTGAAAACACTCAAAAAACTGAGTTTTGGAGGAGAGCGCTCCCCTATACCTCTTTTGGGAGCGCTGGCACTCCCCCTTACACTGTCTGGGAGCGTTATAAAGCTCTTTAGCCCTTCTACAGGAGCGCTCCTACCCTCAAGATTGTTGGTGCTCCCCTAAAGCCTACTAGGGAGCGATATAGCGCTTTGAGTGCCCTTTTGAGGGAGCGCTACCTATTTTAGGCAACAGTTGAGTTGTTGAGATGAATGGGGGAAGGATCTTTTCATTCTTGGAAGGCAGTTGGATTTGAATCCCTAGTCCAGCCATGGTCTTAGGGCATATCCTCAACTGAAGGAGGAAAATCCTCACCTTCCCCAAGGATATCTCAAGTTGTTGAGCCTCTCCAAGGCTATATAAGCAAGATTTCTAATGGTGAAAGGGGGCTGGAAAAAGAGAATCACACCAAACTTATGATCTCATAAGTGGTGTTGGAACAGAGATATTTTGGAAGAAAGATACCTATGATATCATAGGGAGCGATCAGTGAAGCTATCATCATTTGGATCATGGATATTTTGAGCAAGGGGTAGACAAGGACGACTTGACGAAACTGTTGCAATCCATCTATGGCTGCAAGCAATGTTTTGTCTTCATTAATATAATTTTCTTGGCATGTTTCTTTCTAATTTGTGTTTGATCTCACATGAATTTGTCTCTTTAGTATATAGACCTATTTCATACTAATCTTTATAGAGTAGGAAGTGGTCGTACTTTGTTTGTCTACAGGGCTTATCGAGGAGCGAAAGATTGGAGCTCAACTCAGAGCGTGCAGGGACAAACACCGGTAAAAGGTACTTATTTTCTCCTTCCTCCTCATACATCAGTTTGTATAGATCTAAAAGGAAGTCAGTGACCATGATAAGCACTTTCTGTCTTAGAGTTAAGAGTCTAGCTCTTTGAGGCGATCTACCTGTCCGTAGGGAGATTTTCCTTCAACAGAAACTACGGACTCCGCTGGGGAATCGAATCAAAACTTTTGGTTTTGTCTTTCCTCATAGACCTTGTCTTACCCTTTGTGTTCTTAGGCCTTTTTCACCCCTTCATATCTGACTTCATTTGCTGATTGACTCTTTACCCCATCACACTCAACTTGCCTGTCAAAAGTTGATTGAAATTTTGGGTTTTTGAGCATTTTTGTGAGTTTTTTGAGCCTGGCGCCCCCCTGCCCATGTTAGCAGGGCGCCAACACTCCCTGGAAGTGTTGGAAAGATATTTATAACGCTCTGGTGGCCCTTATACCAGAGCGACAACCCTCTTTTGCCAAAAATCTCTTCAAAATTTCCATTTTTTGGAGGTCCAGACCCTGTTTCTTCACTTGTTGAGCTGCTTTGTGATTCAATGATGCTTCCTTTGACCTTTGACATGCTTCCTCTTTAGAAGTAAACACCTTATTGTTCATATTTTATGCCCTTCTTCATTCTTTTTGAGTTTTTTCTGTTGAGAGCTTGAAATCAATCCCTTGCTTTCTTCTCTCCTATTCAACTGAGCAGGAACTCTAGTGAAGGACATATGAAGTCTGTAACTCTTCTCATTTGGTTCTTTGAGGTCATATGATCCAATATATTTCTCCTTCCTTTTGCGTTTTTGGTTTTCTTTCTCTTGTTTGATTGCAAAAGGGTGTGTTGTTTGTGCGAAATCTGCATTTTCTTGTCTAAATCTCGATATGAAAGAGTAGTTGGTAGGAGAAATTTTGCATTGAATTGATTATCGCATACAAATGACAAAAGTACATCTTAATGATTAGTTTTCATTTCTGAAATGTTGTAGCATCATATTGGATTTGATTGAGAACAAAATTGATTGAGGGCACTCCTTATCAAGTGTTTGATAGTGAAAACGACTCTTCCTCTTTCCCTTAAATAGGTATTCATTGAAAAGAAACAATTTCTTATCATATTTCATGCATATTTTTGGGAATTGAGTCATCATTCCATCAATTTCACTTTTTTACACCCTCTGAGTAAACAAAAGCCATTAAAATCAACACTTAACTAAAATTTATCAGATTTTTTACATCTTTGTTAGCAAACCTACATTAGTTTAAGGTGTAGGGCTTTGGAATAGGTTGAAAGGATAACTTTCCAAATCTATCAAACAAACTTAGTATCTTGCGGTAGGGAGAGTCAAATCCAATTGTCGTATTGGCTTGTTGGGATCCCCCTCTCACACAGGGGTTACGCAAGAGGTCGCATTCGGGTGAGTTACGGAGATTATCCCTCCATGGCCCAACTGTTTGTAGTGGTCGGATCGTATATTAGGGGTCACTGGAAGGTATACCCACAATGTTGAGTGGAAGCCGTTCAAGCTGATTTCGAACTTGTTATCCTGCCCATACATTTCGACTAGACTGTCAACTGTACCCGCCCAAGGGTTGACTACGAGTTGGTGACCTTAGTAGCCATAATATTTAGGGTCTCACACAAGGTGACGGTGAAGGGAAGTCTCACTGTACCTGGAACAGACGTTGGTCAAACTCACTCGGGCTCCTTGGAGGGTAAATCCACAATTGCTGCGTGGAAGCTTGCACCAAGGCATAAGTCCATTAAGTAGGTCGCCAACGTAACTAATCCACCCGCTCTATCCTCGCCCCTTCCTATTTTGATCTCGCAACATTGGATTTCATCACCAACTAGTGGTTTCATCGTGGGAAGGTCTTGTTTGATTGATTGCTTCTCAGATTCATAGCGCGTGTTGTTTGTTTTACTTAGTGGACCTTAGGTTGAGTCAGTGTTAATGGCATCGAATCCTGGGAGTGCCAATGGAGGAACCCCTTCTCCTGGGGAACCTTATACCTTTCCTTTGTTTGGAAACTTTGGTCCTCCATATGTTGCCACACTGAGTCTTCTAGGACTCACTATTGGATTACCAGTTTGGTTGTTCCCCACTCCGGTGATCCCAAATCCTCCCAATGTTTCAGTTGCACCTAATACTTTGGATGTCAATACACCACCCACACATCAACCTCATGTCGGCTTTTCACCTTCTTCGCCCATTAAGTCTCCTTCCATTTCTCCTTCTTCGCCTAGTGAAATCTCTAAAGAGGTTGATCAGAAGAAGAAGAAACGGAAAGAGAAGAAGAAGAAGAACCCGAAAAGGACAAAGGCCCCAACAACATCAAATGTTGGCTCTAAGAAACCAGTTATTATTAATAGTACTGGGAGTGTTGATGAGGTCAACAAGATTAAAATGAAGAATCCAAAACCCAAATTCCCTTGTAGCCTTTGTAAGGGTGACCACTTTCTGAGGGATTGCCCTGGTCTTACCCAAGTCTTAGAAATGTGGTCCTCCACGTCATCGGCCTCTGTCGGTCATGTCGATGATACCCCATCAACTAGTGATGTTCAGGTTGGTAAGAAGAATAAAACTGTCAAGTTCCCTTGCATGTTATGTAAAGGTAATCATTACTCTCACCTTTGTCCTCACATGGACGAGGCTTCTTCTCTTTTGGTAAAACTTCAACTTCCAAAAGGTTATCGTAAGCTTTCCTCCGACCCATCATTGGCTGATGGACTAGTCAATCCAGTTCCATCCTCGGTCAGTCTAGTTGATCAGGTGGTCAATCTAGTTTCCTCCTCGATTGAACCATGAACCCAAGTAGCTGATCCAGTTCCGTCATCGATCAACCCCGCTCTTCATCAAAAGAGTGACACCAAAGTGGTCGATCTGTGTTCATCCTCAGTCGATCCCACTCTCCCGTTAGAGAGTGACACCAAAGCAGTGGATCCATTTCCACCCGTCTACCCCATTCTTCCCTTGAAGAATGCAACTCAAGTGGTCGATTCGGTTCTGTCATCGGTCGATCCCACTCCTCCTTTGACGAGTGCTAAAGTGGTTGATCCAGTCCCTCCCTCGGTCAGTCCCACCCTTCATCCGAAGAGTGCCAAAGTGGCTGATCCAGTCCCTTCCTCGGTCAGTCCCACCCTTCATCCGAAGAGTGCCAAAGTGGTTGATCTGATTCCTTCCTTGGTCAGTTCCACTCTTCCTCTGAAGAGTGTTAAAGTGGTCTATCCAAGTCCACCGTTGGTTGATCTGATCCAATCATCGGTCGATCCTACTCTCCTTCTAGAGAGTAAACCCGATACTGCCCATGTTTTTCTCGTTAATACAGACTCTACCATGTTGGGGGGCATTCCTCCTTCTCCTGCAAAACCCCCTCCAAGTACTAAAGCCATCCTTTTTGATTGGGGTGCACTAACTGGACCTCGTCTTCCCTCTCACATTCCTTTGCAGATTACAGTATAGGTTCATGGTCGGGACATTCCTCAAACGTTGATAGATGAAGGTGCGTCTGTTAGTATTTTGTCTTTTGTTGCTTGGTATGCTTTGGGTTTTCCGCAACTTGCACCAGTTACACAAAATATGTTAGCTTTTAACAGAAGAAATAGTCAACCTTTAGGGATCCTTCCTCAGTTTCATGTAACTTTGGGGGGGGAAACTGTGTTTATCGATGTCATGGTAGTCCGAGACCCCTTGGATTTCTCTTTACTCCTTGGGCGGGATTATGTCTATGCTATGAAAGATCTTGTATCCACCCTTTTCCATGTGATATCTTTCCCTCATGATGGAAGAATTGTGACTATTGATCAACTTTCATTCATCGGCCCCGATTGGATTACCTCCCTAAGTGGTTCTTATATGCAGACAGTATCACCCCTGCCACATGTCAATTATGTGGCGTTGTCTCCCATGACCTCAACTTCCGATGATTTGGATCCGGTAGTTGACATGGTGATCTCTTCGGTAGGGTTATTGGAGCCTGAGCTCCTTACCCCTGTCACGACCCTCGACATGTGTTCCTTCTCAAGTGATTATCTTCCATCCAACGAAGATCTCTTGGAATCCATGACTGAGTTTTGTCCCTTGACATGGTATCCTTCCAGAGCGCTATCCTCTTGGAAGCCATGATCAAGAAGCAACCATGAGCATAGTCTCTCTTCTCTATGGCAAGCTTGTTAAAAAATGAAACAGAGGCCTTGAGCATAGTTCTTTTCCTATGTCAAGCTTGTTAAAAAATGAAACAGTTACCTCTCTTGAACCCTCTTTTCATCCACCCTTCTCCTTTTTCTCATCTACTAGAGAACTTGGTGACGACCTCAGAGTCGGTGAATGAATCGAAGCTTGGAGGGCATGTCTCTATCCTTTGATGATATTTCTGGAGTTAAGCCACTAGCTTTCAAGCTGGGGGCATACCGAGCTTAGTCTTTGTTCTTTCTCATGCTCGTAAATACATGAGAATGCATCCGGGTAGACTTTTATCTCTTTTTAGGACCTGTATGGATACACGAAAAAGGAACCCCATGGAGTCTCCTTTAAGATATTTTCAGACTCTCTAAACATGAAAAGATTGTTAAGTGTTCTTGCTTTCTTTCCCACTCATTAAACAGTTTGAAAGGGCATCTTTCGAGTGATAATTTATCTCTTTTTTGGCCTCGTGAGACTAACATTATGAAAAAGGACAACATTGGAGTCACCTTTAAGTTCTTTTCAGACTCTCTAAAGATGAAAAGATTACCAAGCGACCTTGTTCTCTTCATGCTCGTCAAAATATTTGAATAAAATGTATGTTGATCGATAGTTTATCTCTTTTTCGATCTCGTCAGACTACTTTACGAAAAAGGAACTGAGAGAGTTCTCTTTTATGTGTTTTTCCAGACTCTATAATCATGAAAAACCTTCGAGTTTTCTGTCTTTGGACTCGCTAAACAAAAAATCGACAGACCTATTGATCCAGGTGGATATTGGGGGCCACCCACCTTTTCCAAATGGCTCAAAACAGTTTTTTGGCCATTTTGGCAATTTACTATTTTTAGCAGGTTTTCACTTCTGGGGTCATTTTGAGGGCCTAAATGAAGTTTTTTCGAGATCGAGGTTCTCAATTATAGCCAAAGGCATGATTGAGCCCCCAAAATGAATCTCCTCGACGATACCTTTCCAACAAGCTATCTCACGCCTAAAACGGAGATCGTATGCAAAAGTTACGACCCCGGGAAGTTGATGCACCAACTTACCCAAACGGGGCCCACATGGATTTTGGCGCTTCATCTCCTAGGGTTAGGTTTTTGGATGTCTAGGACTTTTGGCATTCCCGATTATTGTAAAAATTCCACCAGAGACTCATTGTAACCATCTTCTTGCGAATGCGAGTAGCCGTCACATCCCTTCTCAGAGATAAGCTGCCACCATTCTAGCGAGTCTTTCACTCTGTATTTTTACAGTCTCTGTACATTTATTTGATTAATAGAAATCGTGTATTACTGTATATCTGCGTTTATGGTTGCATCTCTGATACATTTATGTCATATTATTGAATATCTGCAATATCTCTGTGCATTTCTGTATTATATCTCCGCTCTCATTTCGTGTCGAAAATAATCCGGATCAGTGGTATCAGAGCAGGCTGCTCTTGATCATTTTTCAGTGCATGTCCCTGACGAGGTCCGAGTATAGCAAGTTGGGTCTCGAGCTTGTCTCTCTCGAGGACAATCGCTCTTGCACACCCAAGAAACCCTCAATGGTAGAAGAAAAGAAAAAGATGGAGCAGACGATCCTATCAGTCTGTTGCTTGAGCAAGCTCTCACGCGACAGAGGGACGAAATGATGGAGAATTTTTCCCACATCCTTCAACACCTGCCGATAGCATCAGGCGCATATTCATCAAGCGACCACTTTGGAGG